>JACCGJ010016384.1:0-51861 GCA_013407085.1 Atriophallophorus winterbourni | reverse complement strand
CCGCGTTAAATATATACTACCTATTCTTCGAACCTTACGGTTTGCTTTTTCACAATGCTAATCGTTGTGGTGGCGGATTCTGAGTTAGAAGTGGGTGTATTAGTGATTATTACCACTGGTTTTGAGGTTGTCGGTCGGTCTTGCGGATTAACTGGGTGTAGTGGATAACTGCAAAAATGTTACAGAAAAATGTTACAGTAAAAGCGGACGAAGGAACGAACTAATGGTGAGTTAAAATGTAAAATACAATGCAATTATCCACACACAAAATATCCCAACTCCGAACTCCGGTGCGTCTCGTTGATCTGTAATGGTAATTCGCGAAGCTGAAAAACATGGCGACACGTCATTTTTGCTTTCTCGATAATCACGCTTTGAGGAACTCTCGAACATGACGTTCTCTGCCTTTTTCAATGTTTTCTGTTCAATCCCAATTTCTTTTCCTTCTCGATCCGTGTTCTTCGATATTGCTGATTTTTGATTATGTATCGTGTTGTCAGTTTGTGTTCATGTATCCTTGTTTTCGACCTTATTCCAGTCTGTCCGATATAATATTTAGCACAATCAGAACACGGGATTCTGCACATGACCTTTCATCCTTTACAAACATGTCCTCGACCTCGACTATCTGGCTTCTCAGTGTTCTTCTTCTTCTGAATCGAAAGCAGAAGGGATAGAATACCATTTGAGCTTCATCACAGTAATAGACATGGATGACTTCTGCTGACAAGGCAAACCCTGAGAGTAGAGAAACACCACTATATCACTCCGGGGATCAAGTCCATCCGTCTCAACAAATGCTTATCCAACGCGCATTTGAATAGCTTTTCAGATGGTAGAGACAGGAGCCCTTTCGGTAGAGAGTTCCAAGTGTTCACCACCCGCGTTGATAGCGTGCTCACATTACATAGCTTCAGTCTTCCAGGCTTCTGCAACTTCAAGTCATGTCCACGAGTCCTCGACTCACCTACTAATCGGAAGTACTGGAGGAACTCGTCTCCATATTGACCGAGAAGAATACGGCGTGTCAGGAGCAGGTCATATCTTTCCCTTCGAAGTTCGAGGGGGTATAGATTCAGCAAGCTCCTCCTATCCTCGTACGCGAGTTAGCGCATTCCACAAACCATCTTAGTGCCCCTCCTTTGTACCCTTTCCAAGGAGTCGCATTCGCCTTTGGACTGAGGTAATGCAACAGGTAGCCCATATTCCAACAGAGGACGAATGGACACAGAGAAAAGTGTCTGGAACATTTGCGGGGTAATGGACGCAAAGGAACGCCGAATCGTCCAGAGCATCCTGGTAGTGCTGCCTATTCTACGACAAGTGTTAGCCTTCGACTTCAAGGAATCCATAACCAGAATCCCTTAGTCTTTTTCAACCGTCACCGCTCTTATAGGCTTACCTCCAAGAAAGTATTCACCACCAGTGTCATAGGAGTTTATGCGCATGTTGAAGCTGGCTTGTGCGCTACACGAATTCCGAGTGGGTGTAGTATTCTTGCGGTAATCTCCAAGATATTTTGTATATAGGGTAGTGTTTACACGCGATTGGGTTGTCAAGTCCATGTTGCGAATGAGACCATATCTCGAGTATCGCGTTCAAGCATGGTCACCTTATTTGGAAAAAGATATTGCCAAGCTTGAAGGTGTTCAGCGCCTATCTACTCGTATGACTGAAGGGCAATCAGGTAGGTCGAATGAGGAACCATTGCTGAGTCTAGATCTCTGCTCACTTGAAAGAACGGCTGCGTGGTGACCTGATTCAATAGTTATTAGTTTCAATAGTTTCAATAGTGTATTGTGGTGTAAGAGCGTAGCTTAAAAATAACCACAGGTTGGTATGTACATTGTGGTGGAAATAAAGAAGTGAGTGTCATCTGAACGGGAACGGGGAGGCCTTATACCGGGCCACACTCGCTTCGGAATTGCGCCTTCTTTATATTGCGAGGCGGTAGCAGGAGAATACGGAGGCATCGGGGTGGCGTTGGACCTAGAAACAAGTAAAACTGACAGGTGGTTAGGAAGGGAATGAACGGAGTAGTAAGGCAAGGAGGACAACGTAACTGGAAAAGTGAAGCTAGTACACGATGCGGTGTAGTGGATCAGTGCTTATCCGAGAACAACAGCAATCGGACAGACAAGGCCTCAAGGTATGTTGTTGTGGAGATCATTTAAATGAGCGTCCAGACTCCGTTTAAAAACCTCTATAGATGTTGCGGATACAACTTCCTGGCTAGACTATTCCAGTGAGTACATACTCGGAGGGGAAAGAAATGCCTGCGACAGTTGAGGCGTGAGTGTTGATATGAAAGTTTGAGTGAATGGCCACGAAGATGTGAAGTTTCACGATTAAGGACGAGAATGTGTTGACAAGGGTGATCAGTGGATGAGAGGATTTGGTAGGTGAGAATGAGGTTACCACGGAGCCTTCTGCAATTCACTGAAAAGAGATTGAGGGAGTGAAGACGATCAGGATAAGGAAACGAGGCCAGACCTCTGACAAGTTTTGTGGCGCGTCGCTGGGGAGCCTCAAGAAGTCTTTGGTCCTCCAGTAACCACGGGCACCAAATTTGAACGGCATATTCGAGATGTCGACGGATGAATGCTTTGAGCAATAGCGACAAACATTAAGGTTCAAATCTGAAAAAACACGTTTGAGAAGACCAAGCATGGCGTTTGCTTTATTGGCTGCTCTCAGGCACGTCGCCGGGACTGACATGTAGGACTGCATGATAATGCCTATGTCCCTTTCTGAGGAAGTCGTCTCAATCGGGTGTAATCCCACGTAATAGCTTGGGCTAGTGTTTGTACGCGTTGAAAGGACGCGGCATTTCTCTGTATAGAACGGTAAGCAATTTTCTAGTGACCACACATAAAGCGCAAAAAGTGCTAGAATTGGCACTGCCCTCTAGAAATCGTGGTCATCCTCTCAATCTAGCACATCGGCACAGTAAACTGGACTGCTGGAGACAATTCTGCGCTATTCGGATTACTCGTGCTTGGAATGCCCTGCCCCGTTCTGTCGTTTCTGCTCCATATCCCACTTTTTAAAGAACGCATTGACATTCATTTATATAACGCATTGCACAATTTCTAATCATAATTTTGTTATTATGATCTCTGTGATACTGCACCATTCTTTCTCTCTCCACAGCTTTCACTTCTCAATCGACATGAATTAACTTTTTCCTCTCTGGACTGTGGACATTTTTTTCCGACCTATTGTGTTAACTATCCTGTGGTTATTCTATTAAGCTTGTAGCTTTTATTTCAACGATACACTATTGACTATTGAGTGTCTGCGGCAGTCAAATCTACTGTGCATAAACCAGCATCAACACTTCGCAACTATTTCAACAACACGAAAGATAAAGTGGCAAAAGACGAGCATTCGAATATCGTCTACCAGATTTCATGCAGAGACTGTGAAAAGAACTACGTCGGACAAACGGGTCGCAAACTCAGAACAAGACTACATGAACACCAGTTGGCCGTACGCAGACATGATCGGAATTCACTGATTTCAATACATGTTGATCAATTTGGGCATCAGTTCGACTGGGACCGCACAAGAATATTAGCCAGAGGAAACGACCGACGGGCTCGAGAATTCTTGGAAGCGTGGCACTCAACAAAAAATTCAATTAACCAGCATCTCCAACTGGCTGCAACATATGGATCAATGAGAACCCGCTCACGGAGAAGGCATAACATGAACTCGACCAATCCGCGGGAGTGACCGTGAACGGACAGGCAAACAGTATAATAACCAACGAATTCAACCTGCGAGACGCTTCGGAAGAACTTTTGCTGATGATGTCATCTAGCCTGATGACGAAACGTCCAAGAACAACTACGCAAGCTCGGCGAACACAAGGTGAACACCATCCACATCCTGAGCTACGAATATTTTCCTCTATTGCTGAACAGTTTGGGCGATCAACGCTTAAAAACGCCAGGCGCTGGGAAAGCTTTTGTGGAAGAACAGCTGCAACCAATGAACAACTCTTTTTCTTACACCAGTGCCAACGCAGAAACCTGATCCCGAAAACCTTACAACGATGACCTCCAATCAACAATCCACGTGCATGGAAGCTGATGGAACATCGAAACCGTAAATGGCTGGGAATACTGATTTCAGATGCACACAATCGTTTGAAAAAATACGCACACATAATCAACATTGAAAGACAAAAGTGTGAAGAACGATTTGGACCTGAACTGACGCAACGTTTAGGAAACGCCATCACAATAACGACCCGAAAAGCCAAAGCCAACAAGCGACGTGACCTGGAAAACAAAATTCACAATATCACCCCCTATCAGGACAATACCAGCGGGGAACTTTGGGTAGAGAACCTATCCAACAGACCCCTTTCTGAGAACGAAAAACGCATTCTCGGACGTGGCCTCAACTTCAACTTGAAAGACGCTGAGCACACTTAGTTTGTCGCTAATTTTGAGTCGATATTGAAGTCACATACCTTATCAGAAGATACGCGCGAAGAAGTCCGACAAAGAATTGTACTCGCACTTACCAGGAACATAGAACATACCTCACTCAATCAACAGGAAATCAAAGCATTGAACAAACTGGAACGAGATTAGAACATCGTTATACCTCCCGCTGATAAAGGAAAAATGACCGTCGTAATGAACAAGGCACAATTTATCGAGAAACTGAACAACTACTCCGTGACACAACAACATACAGGCAGATGAACAAAGACCTGACAAAACGACTTGAAAAGAAAATCAACGCAACCTTGAAGAAATTGAAGTTCATGGAACAAATGAATGGAGTAGAAGAAATGAGAATGAAGCCGCAAGACTCCACGATACCCAGATTCTACAGATTATCAAAAATACACAAAGAAAATATTCCATTGCGCCCAATAGTTTCTTTGCCAGGAGGACCAACGATCAAGTTATCTAAAGAGCTGCGGAGAAAATCGCTGTACCTAGTAGCAGATTCGGAACATTTGGTCAACTCTGCCGAACAACTTTTGCGCAAATTAAAGAACCTGAAGATCGAAGAGGACGAACTAATGGTTTCTCTCGATGTAACGGCACTATTCACGTTAATCGACAGAACACTCGTCAAGCAAACTATATCATCTTTACTCAATGGAAAAGGAACGGAACAGAATGGAAATCGATTGGCACACGAAAGTATAATGGAACTGATCGAGCTGTGTTTTCAAACGCACTTCAAGTTTAATGGAAAGATATATGAACAAATCCGAGGAACGCCCATGGGATCACCGATTTCCAGCTTAGTTGCTGGAGCAGTTATGCAACGTTTGGAACGAATTGCCTTGCAAATAATCCGACCAAAATTATGGATCCGCTACGTGGACGACACCTTCGTGATTATGAAAAGAACAGAACTGGATGAATCACACCGACTGCTCAATTGTGTATTTACTGTGATCCAATTTACAAAGGAAACTGAAGTTGACGGCTGTTTACCATTTTTGAATGTCCAAGTGAAGCGAACAAGCGACGGAAATTTAGAAACCTGCGTCTACCGGAAAACCACACACACGGATCAAATACTGAACTTTCACAGCAAGCACCCAGACATTCACAAACGCAGTTGCGTCAGAACCCTATTCAAACGAGCAGCAACCCACTGCAGTACAGATGAACTGAGAAGAAAAGAAGAAGAATATCTGTTCAAAGTGTTCCAGAAACATGGATATCCAAGAAGCTTCATACTACGAAACAGGTCCAACCACCCACAACAAAGAACCCCAGAATGAAACAGAAGCAGAAGCACTCTTCCCTATATTCAACATATCTCCGAAATCGCAGCTCGGGTGCTTCGGCCACTTGGAATAGACATCGCGCATAAACCAGCATCAACACTTCGCAAATATTTCAACACAAAAGATGAAGTGGCGAAAGAAGAGCATTCGAATATCGTCTACCAGATTTCATGCAGAGACTGTGAAAAGAACTACGTCGGACAAACGGGTCGCAAACTCAGCACAAGGCTACATGAACACCAGTTGGCCGTACGCAGACATGATCGGAATTCACTGATTTCAATACATGTTGATCAATTTGAGCATCAGTTCGACTGGGACCGCACAAGAATATTAGCCAGAGGAAACGACCGACGGGCTCGAGAATTCTTGGAAGCTTGGCACTCAACAAAAAATTCAATTAACCAGCATCTCCAACTGGCTGTAACATATGGATCAATGAGAAACCGCTCACGGAGAATGCATAGCATGAAATCGACCAATCCGCGGGAATGACCGTGAACGGACAGGCAACCAGTATAATAACCAACGAATTCAAACTGCAAGGCGCTTCGAAAGAAGTTTTGCTGATGATGTCATCTAGCCTGATGACGAAACGTCCGAAAACAACTACGCAAGCTCGGCGAACACAAGGTGAACACCATCCACATCCTGAGCTACGAATATTTTCCTCTATTTCAAGCATACCCCTACATGGGTAAGTTTCTTCAGTCAATATCCGGTACGCAAGGATCAGATCGCCTCGGATATGACGATTGTTTGTATAGAATATTTGTAGAGTTCAGTTTAGCTCAGTTCAGTAGGCACATGACAGTAAGTGGCTGACAAGCCAATCGAGCGTTGTAAGACGTGTAGCGGATAAGCCGAGCGTTACGGTAATGAGAATTGTTATAAGTGTTGTGAATTATTATAAGCGTATGAAATTATGTATAAATATGTATAATTATATTTATGCAAGAGAAGAATACACTATGTCAACAACAGACTTACGAAATCCGTGTGTGGTCCACTCGGATTATTGCTAACAATGTATTTGACTCGTGTTATTTCTTCAGCGGGATAACTGCTCGTCGTAGATGGAACAAGCAGTGAATTACCGAAAAGGGAAGAAATATTCTGGGTCAGTAATCTGAAACAATTAATTAGTGGTACGGCACCATCACTTGTCAACTAGAATTTTTAAATTACGTGACACGATCACTAGATTCAAACCTTGGAGTCATAGTTGTATTCATTGATATTATGAAAGCTTCCGACAGAGTCCCGCATAATCTACTCCTCGCAAAATTATCTTCTGTAGGTATTACTGGAAACCTACTTTCGTGGTTCAAATCTTTTCTTACTGGTCGCAGCTTTTCGGTAGATATAAATGGCTACCGTTCTAGAACTTTGCCAATTGCAAGCGGAGTCATACAAGGAAGCGTTCTAGGTCCACTACTCTTCTTGATATTTATCAACGATATTCTATCTGTCATAACACAGTGTAAGATCTGTTTGTTTGCAGATGATATAAAAGTCGACATAGCCTTTCCATCTAACCAGACTAAAGAATTTATATCGAAAATGAACCAAGACCTGGATGCTCTACTTCAATGGAGTATTCGAAACGGTCTTGAGTTCTCCACCAATAAATCAACTTTCATAAATTTCAACTGTATCATATCAAAAGATTCGATCACCCTAAATAATACACCACTACAACCAGCACAATGTGTACGTGATTTAGGTTATCGATATTCTGGATCACTTACATTTCATGAACAAATTTGCTACTTAATTTCTAAAACAAAAAAGAATATAGGTTTACTTCATAGATTCATCTCTCTGCCTCAGTGCAAGCTGGAACTTTACAAGTTACATACACTACCTTTATTAGATTACTGCAACATTATATCTAGTAACATTACTCGGTCTGATAGCTATGCTTTAGAAGGCATCCAACGTTCTTTCACACGATCCATTACCACCAGTTCGGATAAGCATTCATATAAGGAAAGATGTCAGATCCTAGGATTGGAACCATTATGGTTTCGAAGAATAAAACAGAATCTTATACTCTTTTACAGAATATTGAAAAAAGATATGATCGACATTGATATACAATTAGATTTCAAAAACTCTGAAGTATATAATCTTCGACACAAAAACAAAATATGTATACTGAAAATCCACAATCGTATACGAAAAGACTTCTTTATTTATAAATATTCTCGTTTATGGAATTTACTTCCTAATAATATAAGATTGAGCACTTCACAGACTGAATTCAAAAAGCAACTCAACTCTTTTTTATCTCCGGAAAAATTAGGTAAGCTATTTCTAATTAATACAACTATAGATAATTTATACTTATACGGCATAAAAGACTTTTGATATTTTTTAGCAATAAAATTTTTTTCAAAGTGACATATAACGTTTTTCTTGAGAATTTACGTTTCAGAATCGTTGAAATTCAACAAAATACACTCTCGCAATTCTTGAAAGGGCGATGCAACTCATACCTCCGTGACCCGATGAAGTGAACTCCTTATACAATTATCTGCGTTTAAAGTTGCATTTGGAACATCATACATGGATAAACATTGCGGTCCAAACCTACCCAAACTGTAATTAACCCATTTTAAACAATTACTGTCGTATTCGTTGAAAACATGACCCTTTATCATTTATTTTTCCGATATTCTATCATTTTTATGTTTTGAACAAGCTACCATCTGTACAAAAGTTATCCAACTATTTTTTACGGTTGTTAACAACAACAAAAAATTATTTATGGTTGACCTTAACATTTGTATAATTACCGTTTTATTTGATGTACTTATTCATGAAAACAAATGATCATGCATGGCATGACTTGGTGTATCCAAGAATATACATTATTATTATTACCAGGCAAGTTATCAGACATTCACGCTGTATGAAGCGCAAGTGTGTGTTCAGTTGATTTAAACAAAACGACACACGGCATCATGATGGAAAACGTTTATGGAAATAAACTTACTTTTGGAATTATTAAGGAATTATATCAATTGGAAATAATTCCTACATAACTCCCCCTAGAGCGGTGGCTGTTCAGCCATGCTCGAAATCCATCTACGGTGTGTACCGACGGGGTCTTGCCACGGTACGGCCAGTGCGTGTGCGCGGGGTGTCCGTGTCGTCGGTTGTCACTACTGTCTGTGAATGCAGCGGGGTTTCCATCATTGGTTGTGTTGCTGGCGTGGACGGGGGTGAAATGCTCAAGTCCTCGCGCATCGGCTGCGTATCTGGAGTCGACAAAAAGGGAGACGAGTGAAAAGAAAGAAAGAGGACTGGCTGTGAAGGGATAGTCACAGTCGTAGGGGGTCCTCGGTCTGTATTCGATTTCATGTACGCGGGCTTCAATCGGTCGATGCTGACTGAATCCGGGCGGCCGTTGCGTTCAATGACGAGGTACTTGGCACTGCGGGAAATGACTTTGAATAGGCAGTCGTATGGTGCTTCAAGGGGCCGTTTTACACGGGCTACGCGTGAATACGTACGGGCACGGCAGAAGATAATTGTCGACGTGACTTGTACGAGAAGTTACGCGGGTAGGCGAAGCACGTATTTCTCGCATGAAGGCTCGGAGCCAAGAGACATACGGAGCTTTTTCAATCGCAGTCAGGGGTGTGGAGTCCGTCAGCAGTTCAACGGGGAGTCGCAGAGTTGTTCCGTAAACCATATCGGCTGATGTGCAACCGATGTCCTCTTTTGCGGTATTGCGGATGGCGAGCAAAACCAGTGGCAGTTTGTCAACCCAGGATGCGCTGGATTCGGTGGCGACGAGCGCAGCCTGCAATTGACAATAGAATCGTTCAACGAGGCTGTTCGCGGCTGGATGGTAAGACGTCGTCCGAAAATGTTCGCATCCCAGTAGACGATTCAGTTCTGCGAAGAGGTGGGAAGTGAACTGGGCTCCGCGGTCTGTTGTGATCTGGGACGGGACACCGTAATTCGCGATCCAACCAGAGACGAAGTTGCGAGCTACGGTTTCCGCAGATGTATCCCCTAGTGGGCACGCATGGGGCCAGCGTGTGAATCTATCGATGCACGTCAAAAGATGAGTGCACCCACGGGATGAGGGTAATGATCCGACCAGATCGATTTGTACTTGCCGAAAGCGTCCATCTGGAGGTGGGAATTTTCCAGGGATAGAGCGGGTATGGCGATGTACCTTACTACGTTGGCAAGCAAGACACTGTTGTGCCCACCAACAAATGTCGTTCCGCAGGCCATGCCAAACATAGCGGTCTGTGATGAGTTTCGTCGTTGCGCGTTTGCTCGGGTGGGATATTCCGTGCAGGTGCTCGAAAATCCGTCGTCTGTAATCCTTTGGTACAAAGGGACGTGGATTTCCTGTCGATGTATCACAATGGATACGTACTCGACTGCCTGGCACTGGTAAGATAGCAAACTGCCGTGAAGCTTCGGAAGTGATTTTTGAAAATTCCGGGTCGTTCTCTTGTAGGGCAGCGATTTCCTCTAAATCAATCTTCGCGATCTGGAAAATAGATGCGCGTAATAGAGCATCTGCCTCGACGTTGCTGGGTCCCTCGATGTACCTCACGTCAGTGGTGAACTGCGCGAGGTAGTCCAAGTGGCGAGTTTCCCGAGGCGAATAGCGGTCGGCTGCAGCGCTGAAGGCGTGGATCAAGGGCTTGTAGTCCGTGTAGATGGTGAATTGACGTCCTCCCAGGATGTGTCGAAAGTGCTTTACTGCTAGATACATCGCAAGTAGTTCTCGGCTGAAGGTAGAATACCTGGTTTGAGCTGGTTGCAGTTTTCGTGAAAAGAAGGAGAGTGGTGCGCACTCGTCGTCAATGACTTGTTGTAGAAAGGCACCGACAGCCACTTGAAAAGCGTCTGTTTTGAGCAAAAGCTCAACTCTACTGTCCGTGGAGAGATGAGCCAGTGAAGTGAGCGTGCTGAGGGATGCTTTGATTGATTGGAACGCGGCGATAGCTTCCGTTGTCATGTTGAACTTCTTTGGATTTCCCCGCAAAAGATCAGTTAACGGTCTGCATTTGTCCGCGCAATTTGGTATGAATCTGCCGTAGAAGTTAATGAATCCAAGGAATCGATGTAGCTGGCGAAGAGACGTTGGAGTTGGGTAGTCTTCAATCGCTGAGATTTTCTGCGGAATTGCAGTGATTCCACGAGAATCGATTGTGTGTCCAAGGATTTCTAGGGCTGGTCGGCCGAATTGGCATTTGGCCGGGTTGATTACGACGTTGTATTCCTGAAGACGTTGAAAAACCAGTCGAAGGTGATCCATATGCTGCTCGTGGCTTTCACTAGCGACAAGAATATCATCGATGTACGTCAAGGTGAATGACAGACCTCGCATGACTTGATCGATGAAGCGCTGGAAAGTTTGAGCGGCGTTTCTGAGTCCAAACGGCATGCGAAGGAACTCGTAGAGACCGAAAGGTGTAGTGACAGCAGTCTTCGGAACGTCGGCGTCTGCTACTGGGATTGATGATAGGCGCGCACAAGATCGATTTTGGAAAAAATCTTCTTGCCGCAGGCGCTTAGGGAGAAATCCTCGATGTGAGGAATGGGATACCTGTCAGGCACGGTGAGCTTGTTGAGGCCTCTGTAGTGACCACATGGTCTCCAGTCGCCTGATTTTTTTAAAACCATATGTAGAGGCGATGACCATGGGCTATTAGAGGGTCTAATTAACCCAACTTGTAGCAGTTGCTTGAACTTCGCTTTGGCAGCGGTGAGCTTGTCAGGGGACAATCGTCGCGGTCTTGCGTTCGTCGGCGGGCCGGTCGTGAGGATGTGGCGAGCAATCCCGTGTTGGATGTCTGGCGTGCAGCGCGATGGCTGGCTGATAGCCGGGTAGTCTTGAAGCAGCATTGCAAACTTGTCGTCTGGTAGAGCGAGTTTCAGTCCGATCGAATTGTTCGATGTCGCTTTTCCTGTGACGCGTACTGCGGATTTGTTGTCCAACAGTTGTTTGCACTGAACGTCGACTATTATCCCGAACTCTGTTAAAAGGTCGGCTCCGACGAACGTCGGCGACGATAAATGTCCATGGTAGATTTCTGCCCAAACCAAGGTTTGGCAGAAGGAGCCGCTGGCCATACGTTTTGATGCGTGTGCCGTTAGCCGCTTGTAGATTGACGCCAGTTGGGTCCATGCGGATGCTTGCACTATGAGGTGGAATGACACTCACCTCCGCTCCTGTGTCAATTAGGAAACGTAGACCTGTTGGGGAATCATCAATATAGAATAATCGACTTACGGTATGGCCAGCTGCAGCCGTCGCGATTACTGGCTGGCCTGCTCTTTTCCCGCTTTAGCTTGACTGGAGTTGGGGATGGAACAGGGCTGCACACAGTACCTGGCGTTGGCACCAAACTGTTTATGGTACTTGCAGAAGCCTGTGTTGGCAGCCTGGCGCTAAGCGTTTGCGCGGTTATTTTGGGGACGACGTTTTTGCTGTTGAGGTTTACGCTGTTGATACGTCGTCTGTATTGACAGTGTAAGACGTTCAATTGCGTCCTCGATTCGAGCGAAACGTGGGTCCGTTGGGGCTTGTAGCGTGTCTTCGGTCACCAAATGTACTTGAGCGTTGCTTGTTTGACACTCGTGTACCTTGTCAGCGGCGAGCGCCAATTTCTCCAATGATGCTTCGCTTTCTTGTATGGCTACGAAAGACCTCGTGTGAGCAAGCAGGCACTTGATCCAAACGTGCATTAGCACAGCGTCACTGACATTGTTGCCGCCTGCGAGCGTGCGCATATGCCGCAACAGTTGCGAAGGTTTTCGAACGCCCAACTCCGTTATCTGGAGAAGTTGTTGCATGCGAGCTGCGTTGGACGTGCCGAAGCGTTGTAGAATGGCAGCCTTCAGTTTGTTGTAGGGATGATCTAATGGTTTCGGATCCAAGACGTCGATCACTTCGGATGCAACCTCCGTAGGAAGGTTGACGGTGACCTTAGCGAACTTCATGTCTTGTGATTTGATACGATAGATCTCGAACTGAGATTCGACCAAAACAAACCACACTCTCGGGTTTGACATCCCCAAAGGGGGCAATCTGACATTAGAGTTAATGGCGGCTTCGTCGCCGGACGACATAATGAATACAAAATGAAGGGGAAAATTTTTCAAACCGGGCTCACCCGTTTGTAGCGGATAAGCCGAGCGGTACGTTATTGAGAATTGTTGTGAATTATTATAAGCGTATGAAATTATGTATAAATATATATAATTATATTTATGCAAGAGAAGAATACACTTTGTCAACAACAGACTTACGAACTCCGTGTGTGGTCCACTCGGATTATTGCTAACAATGTATTTGACTCGAGTTATTTCTTCAGCGGGATAATTGCTCGTCATAGATGGAACAAGCAGTGAATTACCGAAAAGGGAAGAAATATTCTGGGTCAGTAATCTGAAACAATTAATTAGTGGTTCGGCACCAGGCAAGTTATCAGACGTTCACGCTGTAGGAAGCGCGAGTGTGTGTTCAGTTGATTTAAACAAAACGACACACGGCATCATGATGGAAAACGTTTATGAAAATAAACTTACTTTTGGAATTATTAAGGAATTATATCAATTGAGAATAATTCCTACAGACGTTCCTCGTAACTGACGAAGCTATGTCCCTTGACAAGCTGTGTAGAACGTCTCTGCGGCTGTTCTAGGGCGTGCTGGCCAAAATCATGACCGGTTTCAGTACTATTCAACCAAGTGAAATGTATGCTCTGGCGCCAAGTGTGGGTACTCGAGGCCACCCATTGAAACTGGCCAACCGACATTTTAGGTCTAATGTTCGTAAGTATTTTTTAGAGGAAGGGTAGTGAATTACTGGAATCATCTTCCCAAAGAAGTTGTTTGTTCTACTTCGTTAGGGGGTTTCAAGAAGCAACACTACTCTGTGAGGCCTCCTTTATTTCCTGATTTTTATCTGTAATTGAATAGTTGGTATAATCCTCATGTCTTTGGTACACACTAATGTCTCTTCTCACTTATTGGTGACAGTAGTTTTTCTGTTGCATTCCAGATTACTCTCATACCAGAAGAAATTTGTGAGAATATTGTTTGAAGTGAAGCGGCTTTCACGGACTGTAGTCCTCCTGCCGTCTATTCAGAAGAAGAATAAGAAGAAAAAGTGGTGGACACTCTTCTCTGGCATACCGCCGAAAGAAATTTGGACGCTTGATTGGCTCGTTATCTACTTACTTTCCTGTGCAAACTGAACTCCTCTTGTTTCTTATGTTCGTCGGTACTGCAGGGAGTTTTTGTGCGGTTGAACAGTGTTCGAACGCAGCTTCGCTTAGGGGTGGCTGGGTGCTTGTTTATCGAGTATCCATCCGCGGATCTGATCAGGGGTTTATGATCAGTAAACACGATAAACTTTCTGCCCTCCAGAATGTGACGGAAATATTTGACCACCAGATATATTGCCAATAGTTCTCGACCGAATGTGCTATACCGAGTCTATGCCGGTTGAATTCGCTTCGAGAAAAATGAGATCAGGAACCACGACCCGTCAACATACTGTTTTAACACTGCTCCGACTGCCTTGGTGGCGAAAAATATGTGAAATAACAGCACCCATACCGTGGTTTGAGGAATCTGTAGCGACAACAGTTGATTGAACCATGCTATCAGCAAATCTGAGTTTAGCAATGATTTTATTTTATCGAAATCCACTTGACAATCCTTTGACACAAACCTTGGTACATGTTTTTTAAAAAGTGATTGAGCTGTGTGCATCTTACATGAAAATGCACTATAATGATAGATAAGTCACAAAAGGATTAGAGATTGTTTAAATAATTTGGAAAGGAGCACATTGAGGATAGCACTGCCGTTATCGGGATCGGACTGTGGGTCTGTTAATCAAAAACGAAACGAGACTACAGATTTTTCCTCAGGGTTTTCTCCCGAAGCCTTTCCCGCGAACGGGTATCCCGCAAGGCAGCGGGGTTTTAGAATTAGGATTTTCCTTCCCTTAGATGAAATGCCCTCTCAGGCTAACGAGCTCCATCTGCGCGAAGCAAACTGGTTTTTAGGCGCTAGTCACTCGCAAGATCAGTGACATCCAATAGTCAATAGTATATTGTGGTAAAAAAAGCGACAAGCTTAAAAGAAAACCACAGGATGTTGTACACATGGATTCGAAAGTTCAGGGTTAAAATTAAGGTCCGAATGAAGAAAAACGTTGATACTGTAAGGGATGGGGATGCGAGCACCACAAAACTTTGGTTGATACTTCCAGTTGAAAGCAGTTTGTGCGCTGAAAATCAGAAAAAAGTGCAGTATCATAGAGTATAGAAAGTTATAAAAAGTTATAGCTTTTCAAACGTTATGAAGCAAATGAAACAAGTGCATATCTAAACGGTCTTTAAAAACAGAAAGGGAAGGGGCAGACACAACAAAAAGTGGTAGACTGTTCCAGGGTTGTGCAACACGAACGGCAAAAAAGTGTTTACGACAGTCCAACCTGCTTTGTTGATGGGCGATTTTTAAATGATGCCCACGCGTACGATTGCCGGTAGCAAGCACAAGCAGTTCTTTACAGGGATGGCATTTTTCAGTGAGTATCCTGTACGCCAGTATCAAGTCGCCACGGATTCGACGGTAATTGGATGAAAATAGGTTTAGTGCAGTGAGACGATTTTCGTAAGTATAACACTCAAGCCCCTTTACCAGTCTCGTGGCATGGCGTTGAGGCCGCTCAAGTACAAGTTCGTCACGCTTCAGCCACGATGCCAGACGGAAACCGCATACTCCAAATGAGGGCGAACGTACGAATTTAGGAGGGCTGGAAAGAAGCGTATGTCAAACCGACCGAGAGCTCGCTTCAGTAGACCAACGTTTTGATTCGCCACACGTGATGCCTTGATACATTGAGCCGAACATCCGAGGTCGTTCTGAACTAACACACCAAGGTCTCTCTCTTGTCGACTAGCGAGGAGCTGGACATCACCCAGGGTATAAATGGGGTTACCCTCTTTTCGGATGCGAAGTACATGACATTTTTCAGCAAGAGCGATCGACTATCAGAAATTGGCAAGACGGTGGGTTTAGAAATTAACGCTGGCAAATCGGAGGTAATGCGGAAGAATGTTCCGGAGCAACCACCAGTGTTCGTGGACGGTCAACCGCTCATTGAGGTTACAGATACAGTCTACCTTGGGAGCAAACTGACTGTAAATGGTGACTGTGAAGATGAGGTCAGGAGAAGGATCGGGAAGGCGAACCAAGCATTCTGCATGCTGAATTCCATTTGGAAATCCTCCGCTCTCAGCATTAACACGAAAATCAGACTCTTCAAGAGCAACGTTCTGAGTGTGTTGCTGTATGCATCGGAATGCTGGAAGACGACTACTGCCATTGAGCGCAGAATGAACGTGTTTCAGACTAAGTGCTTGAGAAGGATTCTTCGAATGAAGAGCTCCTGAGAAAAACTGGTCTGGAGGCGGTATCTACCGTGGTCAGAAGACGACGGTGGAGATGGTTCGGTCATGTCTGCAGGATGGATCCCAGTTCGCATACGAAGGTAGCCATTCACTGGCGTCCGCAAGGTAAACGAAAAAGGGGACGGCCCAAGGAAACTTGGCGCAGAACGTTGGAACGCGAACTAAATGCACAAGGATTCACGGTGCAGACGGCAACGGAAGCAGCGACAGACCGGAACCACTGGCGTGAAGTTGTCTTCGCCTCATGTGCCACCCGGCACGGAGAGGACTGAGTGAGTGAGTGAGTCACTCGCCCCTTCCTCTGTTGGTAGAATCAGTTCCACCGGGCTCGTGGAGTCACTCGTGCAGGCCATAAGCTGGACTTGGTTGTCAGAGGCTATTTGAGACGCGCGCCATATGGGGCATTTTATAGACTGGAAGCTTATCCCCACTGCAACCACCGGCTCTGACAACTTAGGCCTGGGCAACTTAACAGTACCTTAGCCCATGAGCTCACTGTAGCGTTAAACTCAAATGGAAATCGTTTGTCTAATTAAGATCCAGAAGATCTGCTTAGCAATTGACCCGAAAACGTTCACAAAGTGCCTGCAAATTGAAGTCAATATCGCCAATCTAGTTGATTGCTGTAACAATTTTTATGCCATATCACTGTGTCTCAATGTTTGAATAACAATAAACAAACACAAAATCGCATACAGTACAAATAAAAACTATGTGATTTCGTATATTCAGTGTACTGGCTTACCTTAGCCCCGTTTTAATTGTCCTTTTATCCGCTTCATGTTGAGTGCCTTATTTGACAGGCGCTAGACTTGATGAAGATGATGATGTGTACGATCGGAACACCAATTTAGGAGTAGTGATTGGTTATGTTTTAGAGTGAATTGGTGTGACTATCAATATGTAGCTGTATGAGAATGAAATCAGAAATTAACCAAGTCCCGCTTAATGCAGCTTGAGTACCATATGTTGTAAGATTAAGAAATTGCTAAGTCGTAGATCCAATTTTGCGTGACCTAATGCGTCTCACATGCAGTTCTAATTTTCGAGCCGGTCAATATTTCCAAAGATTTCCCACTAGTATGTATGTATGAAAGCACAAGCATGTTCCAGACAAAGTGCCACACAGTCATAGACTGCACGTGGGCTAAAATACTGTCAGGTTGCATAGGCCTAGACAGGTATTTGAAAAATAGAAGTATAATTGGCAGTGAGACTCCAGAGTGTTTCAGCATGCAGCTCACTACTAGTAGGTCAGAACTTTATCGGGGGTGCTAAGTTGACTGTCGTTTTCTCTGTGAGCATTTAGCGTAACAAAACCTTGAAATGCCGAAGTTAACTGCATGGAGTCAGACAAAATTCCGCATAGTGATAGCCTACGCTTGAAGTGATGTCGTTATGTTGAACGGTCCTAACCAGTAAAAATTCTATAAATTTTAGGATCTCGAGGAATTTAGCACTGATTCTTTTTCTCCATTTGTCTATATCGAAGAATATAATTAGACTGCTTGGTACAGTGATTTTTTGTTTCATGTTTCATGTTGACCTATCGATTGTTTCGGAATTCACGATGTCTTTGCATTATTTTAGGCGTCAGAGCGGAGGATATACTCTATTCAAATGCGGTTTTGGTGTATATGGTGATTCCTCCGCATCTAAAAATCACGTCGTGAACCTCCTTTTGATTATTTAAATCCGCTGGAGAACTATGCAACTCTATATGGCCATTTCGTTGCCCGAATCCTCATCATTGTCTACGTTTAGTTGTCGATTAAATTGGCTTGCTTTTTTCTACGTTCGGACTTTCAACTTTTGATAAGAGATTTCTGTATACCGCGATTCATAATTTCAACGTTGCTTAAGTGTTCGGAATGATCTCTTCGAAGTCTCGTTTTATGAACACTGTTTCACCGCAAACTTACACAGAAAGTTTCACGGATCATCGTAACAACGATACAGATAATAGTAAAGTGAAATTAAATGGAAAGAATTCTGGATGGGTTCAAAAATTCCTCGTGAGTTTTGGAGTTTACTTTCAGAATTTTGAGGTTTTTGCGTCGAGCTTGTTATACAAAATTTATATTTTTATATTCTTTGTTATAGCTTACCGGCTAACTTCAATCCTTCACAACCCACAAACCATGGGCAAAATTGGACACAAATACATAGACCATGTTAACTGTGGTCGCTTTAGCTGCAATTGTAATTAAAGCGTGATCTACTCGCAACGTTTTAGTAGCAGTTCAATAACCTATTCTTTCCGATATACACACTTCGAGAAGATGACACCTAATATGCTCAATTGGCTTTGACCATCTTCCACAAAATTAATTTTTTCGAGCGCATCATCATCAATTCATCAATTTGTTACATGACTTCATTTTGCTAGTAGCATGATCTGCGCCAACTTGCCAAAACCAAAACTGCATCAGGTGGCGCCATAAAAGAGCGCAAACACTTATTGAAAATGTTTGATTCTGTTGTGATGGGAGCACACTCAGATTCAGCAATAGTTCTGTTAGCTTTGATGTGACTTTTTAATCGAATTGATTGAAAGGATTTGCACAGTCAATTATTTAACCTCATTTAGCTACCGCGTTTCTAAATCCAGTAACAAGGATCTTTCATATCTATCTTCTCTATTATGCTTGATTCCAAAATTTAGTTGATGCCGATTAGGTTATCCTAGAAGCTGACAGTTACTCGCCCATCGCCTTACTCCAGTTAGTACGGCGATCGTTTGCTCAGTTTTAGGGCATTGCATTGGGGACTGATTTAATCAAGTTGACAGTCGTGCCTTACTTAAGTGGCTGCGCAGACAACCCGTGATAAATCGATTCACCAACAATAATGTGGAATCTTACTGCTATTTTCGCATTCCCACATCTTTCCAGCTCTGCGTGACATGAGAGTATCATAACTCACTTGCAGTCTATCACTGTGCGGCCATTTGCTTGGATTAGGATTTGTCATTTTATATATCATACACTGCGACTAAGTTTTTCGTGGATAAGAATATTGCCAAATTAACGGTTACCAGTCGGGTGAACAATTGGTGTTCTTAAACCAAGCGTTTGTCTGAAAATCTCGCGAAAGTTTTCGTTACACCTCTCACTGTCAAATTGTTTATTACGAGTGATACTGACGATGACAGTAGGTAGGTAAGTGCCGCACAGTTAAAGACTGCACATGGGCTGTCATGTTGCCAAGGCCTAGACAGATATTAGAAATAAAAATAGTAGTATGACTCCAGCGCGTTTCCGCATGCTGTTCAGTACTGGTGGCAAAGCAACTTAACACGATGTTATCTACGCAGTACCGAAGTGCTACACTGTTGCACATCTGTGCAGTAGAATACAAGGCTTTTTAACAGTTGTTAGTTGGGTTGCGCAAACCACCACACCACTAAATTTCAGTCTCCGCGCTGCGGGTCAATTGATGTGGCACCAACTTAAATGGAACTCAGGACATCAGTTCAGTTACGATGTTCAAAATATAACTCTAATCTACTCACGGAATATGCTGTACACTAGATAATCTTCGTCAGGTTTGGGAAACGAAATCAATCAATTGTTTCTAGTTTATTATATGTTTTTCTTTCTTTTCATCGGAATGACGCGCACTAGCGCCTTAGGCTTCGTCGAAACATTTGGTTACCTGGTTAAACTGGCAGACCATTCTATCAGGTGGTTAAAGTCATTACATGACATGACTGAAACCACATATGTTTATTTTACTGGTACATTTTATCGTCCCGTACTTCTGTACTGTGTAGCTAACACTGCCGTGTTGATTTGCCACGGGCAATGAGCTGCATGCAAAAACACGCTGGAGTATCACTGCCATTTCTGTTTTTATTCGCATATCTGCCTAAACCTAAGCAACTTGGCAGTATTTTAGTCCACGTGCATTTTATCAGTGTACGGCACCTTGCCTTAATGAGGCTTGTGATTTCATGCATACATACGTTACATGTTGACCATAGACAACAACTCGTTAGAGTACGTTGCTTATTTTCTTCTAGCTCTCCTGGTATACAGCTGAATTTGCTTTTCACCTTTTATAGGTCGATATATCCCCATTTACCCGTCCAAATGATGTTTTGTCTGCGTGCACTCCTGAAGCTCTGTCGGATCCAACAGTCGAACTTGTCGGCACATTGTACCAAGCACTCCGCAACGCATCTGTGCAAATCGATCGGTTAAACAAATATCGTTTGAACCAAAAGCGAAAAAATGAACAGCTCCAACATCGTTTGGCACAAATGAATAAAGAACTGGATGCGACCGTAGATACTTTGCGCTTTCATCAATCAAGTTCTGAGGGCGAGAGGCGTCGTTCAGCCGCAGAGCTCGCCGATTTACGACTTCACTTAGCCAGAGCGAATTCTATGCTTGCTCAGCAGAAGCGGCTTACTGAAAAAATGGCAGTCACGGCCTCCTCGGAATCTGTACTGAGTAAGCGTTTCACAATTGGTGCTTTGCCTCGCTTTGGTTTTTTGAATTCATCTTCTTCATCGGTAAACATTTAGGAGCGAACTTCCTGTAGTGTTATGAAAGGCTAATGTAGACAAAAACTTGAGTTTCCTAGAAGCCAAACAATGATATGGTGCGCATTGGTCACAATTTAACTAATGCTGGTTTTGGTTCGGAACAATCACCGTTTGTTACCATTATGTTGAACCGATGTACAGTCAAGCATTCCTTCTGTAGTACTCAGGTGAGACAGGGCCGCCGTTATAAAGCTAAGCAAGAGAACCCGTTGGCGTCTCATTGTCATTAACCCTTATATCTGTGAAGACCAGTGCAATTTGATAGGATATCTACCTACCTTCAGTCTTGCTATGTAGAAACTGTGATCACCATAGGTCGACAGTACCGGCACACAAGGAAAGCTGCGAACCTCATTTTATTTAACCACAAATACACAAAAATACAAATAATCGTTAAGTTCTAGAAATCATGTAATTGTTTTGAAAATTTCCACTGAGAGGATGTTACTTGATTGTCAGTTTACGATTATTTGTTTTTGTAGAGCGTCTCATAAATTCGTACGTATAAGGGTATGGACATAACCGGCTGTCTTCTCCAACCAAGAAAAAAGGGCACGAAGGGCTGTATTTTGCGCAGGTGTGCACCATGCGCACGAATTACGATGGTTGTACATGACGCTGGTCTGTCCATCAGCACTTGTATAACACCATTTCGTAATAATAACAATTAAGTTTTTTTAGTAATGCAACAATGTTTGGAAGGAATTTCGTTCTTCATATATTGACTTTGTGGTCATGGCCTAGACGGATAAGAAATTAAACTTGAAATGGTACCGAGTCTCTAGCAATTTTCCCCACGCAGCTCAGTATCAGTGGTACATCAACTTAGTATGGGATTAGCTGCGTAGTGTAGAAGTACTCAATGATTGCACATTCGTGAAGCTTCTGACAATACCTCGCCAATTGTGGCTTATCACAATATGGTCGAGCGCTGTCCAAGTACACTTCAATTTCGATCGCCAGCTAGCTAGTTTGCACCTGATATGCCGGAGATTTGTGGCGAAGTATGATATGTATTTGTCACAAAGAGACAACAATCTCTGCATTTTCTCACTTGGGCATTAAAATCACCGGTCAGTACTATGATGTCATTTTTACGTGATGTTAATTCGATATACCGAACTTTTTTAAAAAGAAATCGTCTTTCATCTCTGCCCCATATTTTGTGGGGCATATCCCGAGATTGCAAGCAAGTTACATCTCTTATCACTGTGTTTGTTCACTATGCGTGCAGCATTTCTGTGCTGTACGGCTAACATCGTGCTAAATTGATTGGTCAACGGTAGTGAGCTGCATGCTAAAAACGCTGGAGTCTCACTACCATTTCTATTCCCCCCCTAGTATCTGTCTAGGCTTGGGCAACTTGACAGTATCTTAGCCCACGTGCTGTCTCTGACTGTTCGGCACTTTGCCTGGATCAGGTTTGTGCTTTCATACCATACATACCATGCTCTGCGTTAATTCTGAAATTTCATAGCACACGGTGTTATTATTCGGTACCTCGTCTAGAAAATCGGTGCGATTTATGAAATGTATCGGTTACAATGGGTGAGAGGTTGGCGTGTGTGTGTGAAAAGCAGTTATATAAGTGTTTGGGTGAATGATAGCACTTGCGGAGTTATGTGGTTCATTGTTATGATTGAATTTAAGTTTGATACTACCCGGCTGCCTACATCGAAGCCTTTAAAGGTTTCATTTATAGGGTTTTACTTTGAACGCGTTGTCCTTATCCACACGACGGTCCGGCAAGAAAAGTTCACACTATTTGGCGGTCGGTGACCGACGTAGTGGTTTGGGATCCGATAACCCTGTTTTTATTGCCTACTGCAGATTTCTGTTTTTTCTCCATACAATGTCCATGAATAGAACAAGAAGCAGTGATTTTGATGCGGTGAGTTCCATACGCGGTGCCGTAATATTATAATGGGGGTCCTACTGCTTTTTATAGAGGTAATGCTCTCAAGGTGAAAACCTGTCACCTCCGAACCTTTTGTTGATGTGTGGTTGTGAACCGAGTCAACCCAGCTGACACCACGAGGAGGTATTTCACCCAGTCAGATCGGATAGTTTGTTCAAAGCGGTGCGTTTCACCACATCCACTTGGCATGTGGATGTTCGTGTGACTGTTCAGATTGGTTGTGCTACCCTAATCCAACAGTGATTTCAAGGTTCTAGCTCTACACACTTTCCGGTTTGCTGATGCGCAAAGTTTCAAGCAATCGGATTTGACGATATTCCTTCTCGTAGTTTAACAACGTTGGTGTTGTAATCTCATTTTAGTGTACCTCGACGGTCGTTGTACCGACTTGCTAGGTCCATCTTATTCATTCGTCGTATTTAAGGGTTAATGCCGATTGTGTTTATTTGTCGCTGCCTCTGAGCCCCATTCGATTTCTTTTCTGCCCAAGCATATCAGACATAAAACGATACACCCGTAAGTTGTGGTTAATTCGGGATTCTTTGTATTTTGTTCGAAGTACGTAACCAAAATCGAGCGTACCTCTGTTGTACAAAAACTGTATATGAAAGTATTGAAATTGCCTCCCATTTTTATTAAAATCACCTTTGTACCTGATGTTTTGGTTCATTTTAGCGCTTCAAACTGCTCCAACTGAAAAGCGAAATTGCGATGTTGATGGTTCGAACGATGTGAACCTTCAGTTGGAGACCACTAAGGCGGAACTTAGCCAGCTTCATTCGGGTATGATGCAATTAAAAGTCAATTATGATCGTGAAACATCCAAATTACGAGGTCAACTTGCTGAATCAATGGCGGATGTTCGCGCTTTAAGGGCCCAAATGTTGCGGCTACAAAACAGTACAAACTCTTCACCAAAGTCTGATTCAACTTCCGACTCGGTGTGTTCGAACTGCAGTCGACTTCAGCGGCTCCTCGATATCATGCAATCGAAATCCGGCGATAAGACTAAGAATGAGCACCGCATGAACTCATCAGCTAAAGATTCATCTGAGACCCCTCTTAATAAGCAGAATGTCCCAACAAACAAACAAATTTCGCCCTCAGTATCAGTTATTCATGATACGTCACATCCAGCCGATTCACAAGAACAATTCAAAATGCCGAATGGTCAAGTCTCGTACAACCTTCAACCATACGCGCAGACCAATGGCAAACAATCGCTTTCTCCTGAAAAGACTTCTCTGCGGTCATCTTCTTTCACACCATCTGCCAACATTAATGGTGTATCGGAGAATGCATCCGGTACTGCAAGCATCGATGGCATTCGTTCTTACTCCACTTTCTGCAATCCATGTAGCGATATCGGCAGTATGTCTACAGATTCACATTCCAAGCAATTTCAAAATCCAACCGAGGACAAATGCGTTCAAACAAGCTACTACGACCGTATCCCCGGTAGGTCGTTTGGTTGATGATGTGCCCAGGGCTGATTTTGCCATTAATCGTAATTTGTATTAATTTCTCTTAGAACAATTCAACTGCCAACTCAGTCGCTTCCACGATTGTGTACTAAAGTTTCCATTTCAAAAATCACAAGCCTGGCTCTGTGTAAAGTGGAGCACTGTCATATCGCGCACGCTGGCTAGGACACTGTCAGGTTGTTTATGCCTAGACTGACGTAAAAGAACATTAAAGTGACATTGAAACGCCAGCGTGTTTCCGCATACAGCCAAGTACCAGCGGCGAATCATTTCAACAAGGTGTTATCTACCCCCTCATATCTGTCTAGGCCTGGGCAACCTGACAGTAATCTCGCCCACGTGCAGTCTCTGACTGTACGGCACTTTGCCTGGATCAGGCTTGTGCTTTCATACATACGCAACACACAAGTACTGCTCTAATGCAAGGTCGTGCATCAGCTGTTCATATTTAGCATACTCTCACCAGGTCAATAAATTGTTTGTCGTTAATTCCATGCAATCAATCAGTTGTCTCTGCTGCGTGCTCAATCAAGCGATCACGTCGTAAAAATACCTTTTTCAACACAATTTCAAACATGTATTGCGAATCCATATCACTATTATTGTTTGCGATCACTGTTGCTAGCTGCAGCTTTCTTTATTCGAGTAACGTCATGATTGTCGATAATGTTAGGAATAAACTCTCAGCATACGTGCGGCTAACATCGTGCTAAATTGATTGGCCATCGGTGGTGAGCTGCATGCTGAAACAGGCGGGAGTCTCACTACCATTTCTATTTTCTTTCTCATATCTGTCTAGGCCTGCGCAACCTGACAGTATCTTAGCCCACGTGCAGTCTCTAACTGTACGACACTTTGCCTGGATCAGTCTTGTGCGTTCATTCATTCATTCGTACGTGCAAAACGCGTGTGTTCTCCTCGCTTAACATCATGCTGTTTCTCAACACGGTCGCGTATGCTGTTCGGTTTTGTAGCTAATAAACCAAGTCAATCGTAGCGAAATTTGCTCAGCGGCTTAGCGTATTTGCAACCGTTTGTTTATGAAGGACAGCTGTGCCAAGTCTTTGCGTGGTGGAACGAACAGGTTGTGAGTCGATGTTATCGAGACCTATTCTAAGTGATTAGTGAACGGTTTTGTAGAATATCTCGTCTAAACATGGTATGGTATGGTATGAAAGCACAAGCCTGATCCAGGCAAAGTGCCGTACAGTTAGAAACTGTACGTAGGCTAAGATAATGTCAGTTTGCACAGGCCTAGACGTAAACATAATAAGTATATTCAATTAACTCGCATAGTCTGGTAGCACTTGTTAACCACTTGATTTGGGGTATCAAAAACACTTCGACAGGCTGAATTAAATGTGCAAGTTCCTCAATTCAAGATCTCGACTATCCTCGATTGACCGGAGATCTTGCGAGATGTACGAAATAGCGACGCCTTTGTAGTTGAGGTATGATTCCCACACTCGCCAACCATGCACTTCAATATTCTAATTTCTGTCTGGTTTCGGGTAACACAACAGCCCCGATTTGTACCATACACTATTAAAGTTTGCTACATGATTTTATTCTTACTAATATTTTTTAAATGATAGCAACATTGATTTTCAATTCTAGATTACTTCAGTCCCACTCCTCTCCCTGTTGACCTACTTGGTGAAACATTTGATAGCTGGAACTTGGAACACGCTTCTCCCGATTTGATACAGACAAACACTGCGGCGAACAATCGCTTAGCTTCTTGGCAAACTCTCGTGAATGAAGTAGTCTCCTTGAGAAGGCAATTAAAGCATCACTCTTCCGTGGGCGATTCTACACATCCTGGTCATCCGAATATCGATAATCCAAACAAGTCTACAGAATCTACTGCAATTCAAACAAATGACGCGCGGGAAGAAAGATTACTGAACAGATTGCATGCTGCAGAACGGGAAGCAGAAGAAGCAGTAGCTCAATTGAAAGCGAGCAATGCAGAATTTCTAGCTCTTAAGGAACGCGTCTCTCATGCTGCTGCTGAGCGTGAGTATCTCAGATCTTGTGTTGAAGGTTTGGATGAACAGGTTGGTGAGAAGTTTCTATTGCCATTGATTTCGTCTAGAACGATAGTGTCACTCACTCGGTTTATCTTCACCAGGTTTCACAATTGGAGCAATCCCTATACGAACGCACCCAGTTACTCAATCAGTGCCGTAACGAATTAGCCATGCGAAATCAAGCCCATGTAATACCGATTCCGCAAATGTGGTCTCTTGGGAACGGTATTTATTCGTCGAATAAAATTCAACGTTTTTCTGTATTACCTTACTCTTCCCGGTTTTTAAGGTATGTTCCTCGTTGATGGCATTTAATGCGATTTTTGTAGTATGATTAGTCAAGGATGTCACCTTTTAATCTACTTGTCTTTCTTCGATCCGATTAATCAATTTATACGCGTTTCATTAACCCTCAGAGGTTTTATGAAAAATGGTTTGTACACCCCTGCCTCAACTGTTGTTGTATTGGTCGTTTGTTTTGACGATCATTTGCACAGTGCATGTTGCTTGACACATTTCTTGGTTCAATGCTACTAGCCTACTTTAAGGCTAGCATTTCAGTTATATGTGTATCAATTCACTTGCACGGGTGTGCAATCGTGTAGTACTTTGTGCTGTGCGGCTAACACCGTGCTAAATTGATTGGCCAACGGTAGTGAGCTGCATGCTGAAACAGGCTGGAGTCTCACTGCCATTTCTATTTTCTTTCTCATATCTGTCTAGGCCTGGGCAACCTGACAGTATCTTAGCCCACGCACAGTCTCTCTTACTGTGCGGCACTTTGCCTGGATCAGACTTGTGCTTTCATACTATACCATATATGAATTCACAGACCTGATCCAGTCATTTGTGCAGGTGCGCTAAAATACTATCATGTCGCCCATGCCTAGACAGATTAAATGAATGAAGGAAATATAAATGGCAGTGTGACTCCAGAAGTTTCCCCATGCAGCTCACTACCGGTGGTCAATCAATTTAGCAACGTGTTAATGTTTATCATTACCATGATCTATATCTGAGAGCACTACTATGCTGCTGATCATAGTCGGAGATTTATTAATTGCAGATTGTTTGCGTAGCACTGTTCAGCACAAATAAGCAATCTTATGCCGTTTGAGCTCGCATTCTATCGGTCTGTTCGTTTTCCAAACTTGCTCGTGGAACAAGTCGGACAGTTGGTTTCAGTCATCTGAATTTCTGACAGGTTTCTGGAGATCTTATATTTTAATATGCCTTTTTCCTCGTTCAGCCTTGCTACCTACAAAAGGAAATTTTTGACGTAAGATCGTTGTACCTTGGTAATCCACTTAATTTTTTGTTCTATTGAATTACCTATCCGATTTTCACCTGTTTAAGCACTGTTAGCGTGATCACTACATGGCTTACCGCTTGATTTATTGACCCCATCGTTCTACTATTTTTCAATCGCCACAAAACATTTATCAAGCTTATGAACGACAAGTTTCTAATGTTAGGTGTCGAATACTTATTGATTGATGATGATCGAGTCACTTTGTGATTTCTTTGCGTGCTTCACGTGTCATTTTGTGGTGGTTGACAATTTTGAGAGAGGCATGCACTCACCATACCCTCCCCCGGATTCGAGCATGGCAACCGTGTTGGGAGTTTTGTGGACTGATCCTTATTGCTATTATTATTATTGGTGGTGGTGTTGATGGTACAGTTTTTATTGATTTCGCCATCAATTTCTCTCATGTCCGTACTCCATCTAGAATAAGACTGTGTACATATATTAAGCAATACTATCGCTACCGTGCTTGCCGCTGCTACCGTTGTCGATTACGAATCCAAATTTGCCGTAATTACCTCTAAAAACTTGGCTTTACTTCTAATCGTTCTCATTGGCTATCATGCTTGAATGATGTTCACCGAGTATATTGAAGAGAAAATTTTCCAAGTGAACATCCTACAAGAGATTCTTTAAACTAACCTCGCTTCAGTCTGAAGTTGAAATGCTTCCATCCACTGAGCCTCCACATCACGGCCGTTTTCATACTGTTTGAGGAGAGAGCAAGATTAGGCTGCGTGAACTTTATTTACTCCACTAAAAAATAAATTATTGAGTAGGCATGTGAATCATAATATTTCCAATCTGATATTTTATCATCAAGATATGCTGTTGCAATTCCTTGATCGAGGTCGACTATAGATATACACGCACACGATTATGTCATGTTCTTCAGCGTTTCACTTGACGAAATAGCTTGCTGCGAGGAAGCAATCTCTCTCGCAACGTTCACAGCGATAAGCAGCAGTCTGTCGATTGATGACACTTGTGAGCTGTCGCATGATCTTCGTTCAGCAGCCCGAACAATTTCGGTTTCTCCCCAGCATGAATATGATGCTTTACACTGTGTCTCCAAGCAAGTTTTTCCCAACTTGTAGGGTCAACGTTAAGAGTTTACGTGTCTCTTTTTCAATCGCCTTTCTACCGCAAGTTTGGCCCGACCAAGGATCGACCTCTTGATTCCAGTTCTCTATAGAGCTGTTGGAATATAACCATTATGTACATGTGATCCAGGCGGCGGTGTCATAGTTAGGTAAACATGCCAAGTAGACTAGCATTTCGACGTATAACGTTGACCCTAAAAGTTGGGAAAAACTTGCTCTTGATCGGTCACTTTGGAGGCACATTGTAAAGCATCATATTCAAGCTGGGGAGAAACCGAAATTGTTCGGGCTGCTGAACGAAGATCATGCGACAGCGCACAAGTGTCACATATGTCATATCTATTCTCAACCTTTCATGTTTTCTCAAATTTCCTCAATCTAGTTTCCTTTGTCGTCCTTTCTCGTTCTTGGCCCGCGGTAATTCCACATCACTTACGTCTGCCGAACCATCGCGCACACCGCTTTTGTTCCGCGCACCATCCGCACTACACGGACCGCTTGGTACGTTCTGATTTATCCGTGTTTCGAACCAAATTCAAGCGAAGTTTCTCTTGGTTTTTGCATTGCACCAAATACCCCCGGAGTTGACGATTTCTGGTTTTTGTTTTTATGCGAATCCTATTATCAGTTGGACCGGTAGGCAACAGGCAAATTCGGCAGAGTTTTGAATTAGGTATCATTGCCGAACAATCGCTGACAGCAATATATGTTTTACCATCATCCAGTATTAACGATATCGATAAATTTTATCTTACGAATGCGTTGTATCCATTTTAGTTGAATGTCATATTCTATTCAGTTTAATGTCCCACAGGTAAGATGTCCTTTACTGTAATTTATGGTACAGCAATACTTTTAGACTTGTCAGTGATCACGTAAACGATGTGCTTTTTGCGGTCCAATGAAATCACCCTTTTCACTTTCTATACCGTGGCCAACTATGCGATTACTGCGTTTAACTAATACTGAATGTTCATGTAATTTTTCGACTGCAAAGTGGTCTGGTTTGACACTCCGCACCCACTAAGGCCTCCAATACATATTGAACTGCTACGCGCTCAGCTAGCATTACTTTCGGACAAAAAAGCTTCATGAAAGTACACGTCGATCGAATCCGAAAGCAGTGATAGCCTTGAATAAGGTTCCTTCATATCATCAGAGATGATATGCGACGGTCCATGTTGACACATGGTCGAACGTTATTGATCAAATGGCAAATCGCACACAGTTGGCTTTTACATAATCATGGAGTGCTGCTTTTGAACAACTTACGTACGTACGTCAGCGTTCACTGTTTTCTCTACGCTGACTTGTAAACACTGCCAAGCTACACTTGAAATGCATCTAGGAGTCCAAGTTGAGCATGCCTATCCGCAGGTAAAAGAATGATATATAATGCTTTGAATGCCACAAGAGCACGCAAAGTTCGTCTTTCCAACAATTCGGCTTTATTCTCTTCAACATTTGCTCCGGGTTCGCGAGTTTGTGCCAACATTCGTTGTCGGTCAGCGCCAACACCATGGCCTGAATGCTGTCTAAAAGTCTGGCTTTTGCGCTCGATCTTGAACTGATACTAATGGTTGTTTGACTTGAGTCGTCCGGACGAGTGCTCAAATACGTTTTTAAACAAAAGTGTTTCACTTGGTCTGTTGAAGCACTGGATGCTGACTTGTAGGGGCTATATTGCGGGGTGTTCACGTTCACCATCTCCGGAACGAGTAGGTCTCATGTTGGCTTGTTTTCGCTTTCAAATCTTGTAGTGAGACGTAATTGGAATCAACTTTGGTTAAAAATGTCATGATTTGATACGGTCTGGGACGTGGTCTCTATAGAAAATTAACTTTGTTTCTCAGCTTGGCCCTCGAGACAATTGGAATTGGTTCACGTTTTCAGCATTTGTGATGTCCTTGTGTTGATAAAGACTGGGTTTGAAGAAAATGCATTCAATAATTATCGTCTTTAAACGCTGGAATGTCGAAGTGACTGACAAGAAATTTTATCATGCTTTCCTCGGTAATTATATAGGTTTATCTTACTTCGTAGTTTGTTTAGTGTTTGCTGATTGTTTTTTTAATACTTATTTTAGGCCGGTGTTTGTCGATCCTGCATAATCGTTTAATCTTCTGTCGGCGTCCTCGTCTCCTTATACCTCCACCTGGGCGAACAATGATTTTCTTTTTCTTGATTTACTTTATTTTTGTTCATTTTTTGCTCATTCGATTGTGGTTTTCTGTGTGAACTAAGCAGTTCGCATCTGGTTGGTGTTGTTTCTTTTTATGAGCAAACGGATATGTGTCTTCATTGGTTGTTTGATTTTGAATAAATTTGTTTTGATTATCATTTTCATTCTGCTTTTACAACGCGGTGGCTTGTCTGTGATAATTGCCTTACTGGATAGTTTGTATATGGAGATTTGTTGTTGTCCAATGACGTTGAGTGATTGACCACGAATCACTATGTGATTCTGTGTTTGAACATCGTGGTTCGTTGTACGAACCCTATGCGACAGTTGCATTCAAGTATAACCTTGCTTACCATTTATCCACTGTTTCAAGGCTCACTGAACCTAATCTTACTGTCTCCACCTGATGACGGCAAATAGCCAGAAACTGGTAATGGAGTGTAATTTCGGGGAATGTGAGCAACACATCACTTTGGTCATCCATAAGCACCTTGAGAGCTTGACCACGAATCACTTTGTGATTCTGCGTTTGAACATCGTGGTTCGTTGTACGAACCCTATGCGACAGTTGCATTCAAGTATAACCTTGTTTACCATTTATCCACTGTTTCAAGGCTCACTGAACCTAATCTCACTGTCTCCACCTGATGACGGCAAACAGCCAGAAACCGGTAGTGGAGTGTAATTTCGGGGTTTGTGAGCAACACATCACTTTGACCTTTAGTGCAATCCGCGCCGAATATTCTTATCCAACGAGGCTTGTAGCGATTTAGGTTTTAGCAATCGCGTTGGCTGTATATCTAAAGTTATCACGTGCTTCTACATCCCGTGTGACAATTCATTTTCATGCGGGTACCTAGGTATCGAATCCGGGCGCGGAATTTTATATTTTCAACGACATGCCGTTTATTTTGACATGTGCTTAGAAATTCTCAGTGTTGTCACGTATCGATGGACTTCTCATTTGCCTTCACGTGACTTGCAATTAATGGATTCGTTTTTCCAGGCAACAGTGTTGTGTTTCATGTGATGTCGTGTATTGTGGTAATTATTTTGACCATAGCCCGAGGGATGAATTTGCACAGCCGTCTGCAGTTCACTTTCCTTATGTATTCCCAGCTGTTTGCAGAAATTCGCGGTGAAAAATATCGTTAATTAAACGCTAATTATCCAACAACCCCATGCTTCTCGTTGAGCTAATTACCGTCAACCCTTTGTCTACTGACGGTAACTCTAGTTACCACCTCAAACAAGCAGTCGATTGCTCAGTAGCTCCCGTCGGTACCTTCAGTCACCATCGGAGTGCACTTGTCAGGCGGCGTCTGCCATCTGATCCATAGAAATTAATCATGTGTTTTATTTATGCCATAATTAAGCAGAATTACACAAAAATATCATAAAATACGTATATCCAATTACCGTAGACAAAGGGTTAAAGGGCGAATGCTTAGTCCTGCACTTCGCAGGTTATGCCTTGCTAAATTTATTTGATATGATTAGCGAGTTGCATCCGAAAACATGCTAGAATCTCATTGCCATTTCCCTTTCTTAAATTTGTCTAGACCTTGACAGGCTGGCAATATCTCAGCCCACGTGCAATCTCTGATTTTGGTCTGTGCGGCACTGCCTCACTCAGGGCTCATTATTTGATACATACATGCTTACGCATCTCAATTAGGCAGAAGCCATTAATTGTTGGATACTTTGTTCTCTTGAACAAATCCATTTTACACGTTTTTTACTGGAACCCACCCGCTCGGGCTAATTCACATGGATTTTATTCTTTTAGTCAGCCTTAAATGTATTACGTACCGTCCAATCGGCTTTCATTAAATCCCTATCCACATCGATGATTCATTGTGCGAGACCGTCAAGTAATACGACCTTTTCGGTGGAGACGGATATCGATGTCCAAGAGGTGGAAACGTTTCGCCGAATGGCATCGGAATGGTGGGCTGAAAATGGTTAGTTGAAATGCTGATTCATTTGGGGCTCGTTAAAACATTCTCTTGTAATGCGTTTTTAATATAGCCCCCTTTCCATCAGATTTATTCACGGTACATTTACTCTGCCCGCATGAACCTCATAAGGAATTCTCAACGTTTTTGAAGCATTGTTCGAATTCAGATCGCCCACATTGTTGGTAGAAAAAATATCCGTAATCTGGACTAGTTTCATCGGAGTATGACACGTTTTTAATATAGTTTTTCACTAATTGGAATTACTTTGGACGTATCGGTTTCACATTAATATGTAACTTGTGTTCGACATGTACTCAATCGATCGTTGAACCTTCACAGCTATACGAGTGTGTGCAATGCACTGTTGTGTCAGCGTGATGTCTGGCTTATCCCTGTCTGTCCCACGCTCTTTACGCGTCCACTATTGTATAGATATATATTTTAGTTTAGCCTAACGGTTAAAATCGAGACAAATTGTGGCTTTTGAATAAGCGATTCACACATGTGCTCGTTCTACTTGCGATAAAGCAATCACTTACTGTCCAATAAGCTGAAATGTTTTCGAGGTTACTGATCCAGGTTTCTTTAACACGAAGTGGTATATGTGATATAATTTCACCAACTTTTTCCTTAGTCTTAATTTGACAGTGTGTTAGTATGTCGCTGTTATTTTCCTAACTATTGTTGATGCCTACTTCTTTTTTGGGCAAAGTTGGGAACTGTGCCACCATGGCTGTGAACTTGCGTGCGTGTAATCCTCTTTATGGTCATTGGCAAACAAACGTGTGTCCATTTTTCGGATACAGATATTTCGATTAATATCAACTGAGAAATTCTATTTCAGATTTACTGTTGGGTCTTTTGGGGTCTGCTAAATGGTTTCTACAAAAAGCGGGCAATAGTTCAAATCGTACCGTCGTTATCACTGCTTTCTTGAAAGCGACACAAAATCAATAACAAAAGTGGGTAATGAAGCACATCATCATTATTACGTCGGTTACAAACAAGCAACCTGAAAGTATCTTAGCCCGCGTGCAGTCTCTGGCTGCGCGGCACTTTGCATTGAACGGGCTTGTGCTTTCATACATACATACAATCATGAAGGAGTATCAGCACGGCAGCTTTTTTGGCTTTCATTACCATGCATTATAACGCTTTCCTCGCTGGTCCATTTGACAACTTACAAGAATAACCTGACAGAAGATATCGAGACCGAACTGACGCTGACTGCGATTCTTGTCATGCAAGTTTTGATGATAATAATGATATCTTAATCCAAATCATGTTTCAAAACTGTTTCTAATGATCAACGTAGCTCCTTACCGTTACAATTTACAGCGCGGGATTCATTCTCTGCATTTGCGATGAGTAACATAGCCACGTGTCCTTGAGTCAGTGATTTTGCGAATTTTTACAATCAAGCAATGTTTCGGATAATATGTGGCTGACGTTTTATCGATTTACTTACAATCAGGAAAGCTCAGAGCTCTTCATTCGATGAATAAGCTCCGTATACCTTTCATTAGCAACGGGCTCCAAAACTCTCGTCCGAATGTGGAGAATAAAGATTTCGCGCCGCTCAGTAGGTTTCGCATTTTGGACGTTGGTTGTGGTGGTGGAATACTGTGCGAGGTGAGGAATTTTAACGTTTGGTGCTTAGTGGTATAGTAGCTCGATATTTTTGCTTGACAATCCTGCATTAATTTTGCAGCCTCTTGCGGCTCTTGGCGCAGAGGTCCTCGGTATTGATCAGCTAAGCGAAAGCATACAAGTTGCTACCGAGCACTGTCTGTTAACGAAATATCGTTGGTCTGCACCCGGGTTGCAACCGCCTCAGTATCGTCTGGTGAACGTGGGCACGCTGAGTAATGAGGCACCCGAAAGTTTCGACGGAATTATTCTTTCTGAAGTCATTGAACATGTTAGTGATTGGGAGAAGTTGTTGCACGCTGCGATCCGATGTCTAAAGGTTAGTTTTAATTTTAAAAAATCAAATTATTGGCAGTTGTCCTTCTAATAACGAACGCTGTCGTTCTGAAATTAGAAACGTTATCTGATATGAATTTGTTTTTATTGTTCAGCCCGGGGGAATGCTGTTTATCACCACACTGAATCGCACATTGGCGTCATTCCTTTTCGGCATCATTGGTGCAGAATATGTAGCTGGTATTGTGCCGGTTGGTACGCATGATTGGGCTAAATTCATCGAGCCTCATCGCGTACAGGCAACTGCTATTCGAGGTGAGTCATGCGTATCATCGTTTTCATTATTGAGTCAATAATTTTTTTCGTATGAGCATACCTCGAGTTGTTATAACACTGCCCTTGTTTTCGCATCCCTATTGGATGAAAGGTGGTGTATGTGTGAAATTACAAGCCTGATTCAGGCAAAATGCCGCACAGTCATTGCCTGCACTTTGGCTAATTTACTGTCAGGTTATCCAGGCCTAGAAAGATATAAGAATGAAAATAGTGAATAATAATGGCGATGAGACTCCAGCTTGTTCCGTCATCCAACTCACTACCGGAGGTAAATCAATTTAGGTGCACAACACAGAAGTAATGCACAATTGCACATCCGTGCTTTTCCGTTGTTTCCTAATCAGGGCGCTCCCAGAGCATCTACATCCTCAAAAGTGTTTGGAGAGTTTGTTCATTATGTTTTGCGACTACTCATCAGTACCAAGTCCTTCGAAATATTCACAAAGTTTATCACAACGGTCCACATTCGAAGCATTGGACTCGAGTTTCGCTCTTATTTGATCTCATCATCTGTTGTGGTGTGTTGCTAGCTCCTTCTCGACTGGTTGGCCATATGACGCTACTCAAATGTGCCAGTCTGGAGAAACATTCATGAAGGCTTAATCGCGATCGGTCAAACGGGGGACGGTAGCTCAGGCTGTGAGGCGCGAGACTACGATGGGTCCTGGGTTCGAGTTAGACCCGAGACAGGATATGCACTGCTGATGAACTCAAATAAGAGCGAAACTCGAGTCCAGTGCTTCCAATGTGGACCGTTGTGATAAACTTTGTGAATATTTTGAAGGACTTGGTACTCATGAGTAGTCGCCAAAAGATCTACATCCTCCTTTACAGTTAACAGTCAGGTCTTTACTTGACCTCATTATCGATGACGCAAAATGTGGGTGGTCAATTACAAGTTTCGTGAGCGCGGAGTCTGTCATTCGGAGGACATGGCCTAACCACGGTAGTCTTCGCCGTTGGTCAGTTAACGTTATTATTCAGTGTGTTTTCGCAGGAAAACTTCGCGGATTTGATTTTAAATATGTGTTCTATGATTTTCAATTCCAACGTAATTGCGATTCCCTCCATTGCGTTGTCGACTTCGTACCGCTGTTTTCTGCAGTGCTTTTGGGAATTTTTATAATGTTTTTCCGTTATTCGTAGTAATTAGCATCCCTTTTCGACTCTACCGTGATGCACATTTTGAAATTTTCTTCCAAATCGGATGTATACCGGAAAAGGAGTAACATTGGCGAAACAAAGAGACGGACTCCAATATTTTTTTACAATATACGCGGCTTCGCGTTGTTGTTTCATAACGATCGCTTTTCCTGGATAAGTCAAATAATATCTCAATGCTTTTATTCCAGCTGGTCTACGCCCATCCCAGTTGATCGGCATGTGTTATAATCCACTAACGGACCAATGGCACTGGACGACTAATCTTCTCGTGAACTATGCTTTCAGTGCACAAAAACCCATCAAATCCTAGAGTGCTCTCCTGTCACCTTTGTTCGATATACAATGTTTTGTCTATCACCGTTTTTTTTAATTTTTAACCATTTGATTCCTACTCGACTTAATGAAATACCTGATATTTAACGCTCAATGATTTCTGGGTTTGTCGTTGCATTTTGATGAAAAGTTAAATAATAATTTCGAGAATGAAGTTTTCTTGCATTACAATCGTTGAACTGTTGCCTATTCTCGATTGGCGAAATGTATTGTTTTTCTCGATAAAGGATTTTATTAACCCCCCCCCCGAAATTTCGGGGTATGTGAGCGAAACATCACTTTGGTCATCCATAAGCGCCTTGAGCGCTAGACTACGAATCACTACGTAATTCTGTGTTTTTAACATTGTCGTTCGTTGTGCGAACCCTATGCAACAGTGGTATTCAAGTATGTATGTATGTATGAAAGCACAAGCCTGATCCAGGCAAAGTGCCGTACAGTCAGAGACTGCACGTGGGCTAAGATACTGTCAGGTTTCCCAGGCCTAAACAGATATGAGGGAAAAAATAGAAATGGTAGTGAGACTGCAGCCTGTTTCAGCACGCAGCTCACCACCGATGGCCAATCAATATATCACGGTGTTAGCCGCACAGAACAAGCATAACCTTGTTTAGGTCGCTTTTCTATCAAAAATTGTTTAAACGTAACCCAGTTAGTTATGAACTTTTACACGTGAGCCAGTGTCAACCGTCATTGAACGAGTTAACTTGTATCAGATTTATCTGAATATACCGTATTTGATAAGTCAACCGCTAATCCTGGTCATGCCTACGTGACTTTACGCACCATAGAATTTAAGCGGCTTAGTAGTAAAGACAAAAAGAGGCGATGTGTGGAATGTTTCTGCCTATCACCTGTCACTGTCAGAAGCGAAACGTTGCTCAAAACAGCTATAACCGATTGCAAACCAATTTCGGTCCATTATGACTACACGATCAGTTTCAAACATTACAATCAATTTGTCCGGGTGAACTGCAATGTTCAACTCACTTCTGCTCGAGAGTATAGTTACTGCGGAAACGTGACCACATGAAAATTTATAAACAAGGAACGTGGGGCCATTTAACATTTTTATTTTGATCTGCGACGACTCTCTTTTGTCAACATTCAGATTTCACTGAAAACTACCTCTAAATATTGGTCTGTTCGAAATCTATCCTGATTACTATGTGCCCATATCTCCACTCCTTCTCATACCTGCACCTGGTAATGCATACTAGCACCTACAAAGTCGTGGGGCTGCGGCCTGTCGAATCTGCGGCACCTCTTATCTGTTTATAGATTTCTGTCAGAGATTATCCAAATTGCAAAGAGATATCACCAAACCATAGATGTTTACAGAAGCGTCGTTTGAGTAGATCATGTGACGAATGCTCTTGATTATCTGTGCTTATTCATGGAGATGAGCATGCCATTGGCATTTACACTCCGAAGGTGCATCGCTAGTGCCCCTAATGGTGAAGTCTGTCTACATGGGGCACTATTTGGGATCTAAGCGCTTACCATCAGCACAATGCATGAGCAACCAGAAATGTGCATAGATTGGAGAAGACTTCCGTAACTCAAAGTTTTGCTGCCACAGATTGCTTCAGCTCATTTTCTGTTAGTATCTAAACATGTAATACGCGAAAATCAGTGCTGCCAAATTATCTGCGACCCACATCCGCCATATCTGATCACACGGATGTGCAATCATGCAGTATTTCTGTGCTGTGTGGCTAACATCGTGCTAAATTGATTGGCCACCGGTAATGAGCTGCATGCTGAAACACGCTGCAGTCTCACTACCATTTCTATTTTTTTCTATTTCTTTTGTCATATCTGTTTAGTCCTGGGCAACCTGACAGTATCTTAGCCAACGTGCAGTCTCTGACTGTGCGGCACTTTGCCTGGATCAGGATTGTGCTTTGATACATACATACATCTGATCACACCAGTTCCTGGAGAGTAATCTTTAGACGAGTGCTAATGAGACAAACAATACCTGACACAACGCTTGAAAATTGCCCAGAAAACAACGGAGAATGCTTTATCTTGTAAAGATGACTCAACTTGTCTTTTGAACCCATTAGACATAGTGGTTGTTTAAAATCATATACAAATAAGGGCAGGCCACATCGGTTAAACATACGTAAAGTTTTTATTACTGTTGATAAACCGACCATAAAGATTTCAAATTTTAATTTACAACGGCATCAATGAACCGATGACTCTACATAGTAAATTGAGAATATCGGTACGCTAAAGTGGAAACTTCATCACATTGGTGCTTGACCAATAGGTAGCTGAGATCCTAAGGATTCCCCGGTGGATTTCACGTCTATACATGTGCAATTTCATGCGGCTGTGTAAAAATAGAGAATCAAAAAGCAAATCAGCCAGTGGATTTAAATGGGTCACAGAACAGTGGAGATCCAAGAGGCATTTTTGAATTAACACGATGCAAGAACCAACGTGGCGCAGCAACAAAGCTGGTTAATTACGAGTGTGTAAACGGTTCAACTTGAATTAGACTGATTTCATTTTGAACATGACAGTTCGTTGTAACGGTGACTATTGCTTACCGTTTATTCACGGTTCAGTGCTGACTAGACGTAGCCTCGTTGTCTACGTCTGATGATTGCAAACAGCCCGAAACCGATAATGCAGCAACCGGCATGCTAGCAACAACGAAAATGGGTCACAAAAACCGGTTCAGATGGAGAACGAAAATAGTAATTAGGCAAAATGTATTTCAAAGTTTAATGCGAGTAATTTTATGGAGAGTATTTACAATTCACTAAATCGACAGGCGAACAGCCAAATAGAAGGAGTCCGTTGGTACTGGAAGAAAGAAGTGTTTACGTAAAGGAAAGGTTCTCGAGTACTAAAATCACTGCAGTGAAAAAACCGCACTACGGCCTGATACGGAATAAAAATTCATTTTTCCACTGCTGCCACCCCGTAAACTGGTCAGCTTTTTTCGCTTTCACTTACGTTGTAACATTAAATCAGAAATCTCAGGTAAAGGATGGAAAACCAGTGAAATTAAGCAATGAGACATTTCGCTTTACCGTACTCCCATTATGGGGCATCGGCGTTACCTCAAAGCACACGACGCCAGCGAAGACGATGATTGTTAGGAGGGTCACTTCCAAACGACTTTTCTTTATAATCCATTATTCATCATCTCCTTCTCTATTACAGCTCTTATCATATTGGAATGTGGCGCCCCTCATTGCCAGTTATTAATAAATACATCCATCTCTTCCGATATCAGTTGTATACACTTGTGTGTTTGTTGAAGTAAATTAGCATATACCTGTGGGAACCACCAACACAACAACGATACTCTAAGGAAAACGGCATGACTAAAAGCTTGAAGTCGTTCGGGGGGATATGAGCAACAAACTAAAATGATATATACAGCTATGAAACCGTTTAGGCTTAAACAGATATAAAAAGTAACGAAGACAGTTAGGATAAAGTTAATTCTGGTCATTCATCATTAGTGGAAATCTATTTAGGTCCAGTCAACCTAATACCACACATATATATAGTGAGCACATTTTTCCAATAATGATGAGTCGTTGTAAAGTTTCATATCACAAACCTCCCGCAGTTAAAGTTCATCATCTTCATCATGAAGCACAGATCTGGCACGTTCCCAACATCTGTTTGCAGACATTCATATTAGTAAAACGATTGCGAAGTGTTTCGCAGACAACGGGTGTCTAAAGCAGAATACCTTCGTACACCTGCCGCTCAGATAGACCGAGTTGTGTAGTCACAGAGAAGCGTGACTAGTACCACTGCGTTGAACACGGCTTGGCGTTCGCGCCATAGATTGCAAAATTTCGCAAACGCTTTGCGTACATCATGTTAATGTTACAGGGAAGTGTCAAAGAAAGACATTTTAGGTAAAACAAACACCTATGTTAGTATTAATGCATGTCTGTCGTTCAAATATGAATAATAAATTCATTGCGAGACGCGAATGATAAGAAAATGTTTCCCCGAATGTGGTAAAACTTACAATAGTTGAAATGTTCAATTATTTGGAGGAATTCGATATTTGAAATGCTGAGTCCAATATCCCAGAACCGTATTCTTTGATCTGACCAAAATGACAGCAACTACTAATTACCTGCTGCATGATCTTCTCGGGATACGCATTACCGTAAAGCTCCACATTGACGAAACAACGAGATAAACATTCCAGTCGTTCTGCATCAAATTTATCCCAATTTTTGAGGATAAATTCTTTTCGAACCCTCCACTCAGTGGGGTTTTCATGGTGCTTTCTAAACTTTTCTACTTCCATCACTCAGATATCAGGGACTGTAAGTGAATAAAAAATGACAATTGAAAGATGCAGCGAGAATGAAGTACATTAAAAGCCTACAATCAAATTGCTAGCCGAGATATCGTCGCCTTGGCCTGATTCGCTCACGAAACTTGATTGAATGCATGTTTCATTCGAGGCGTAGGCACCTCATCTCAGTTTGTTCGTGCTTACACTTCTATAGAATCCGTAGCTAATTAAGTCCCACCCTTCCCTATCTTTTAGGATTTCACTTTTTCATGGTAGCGTGGCAGTTAAGCATTCGGTACATGCTACCGGTTTAATGTTGTCTCTGATGATGATTATGCATGCGATACGAGGATCAATACACACCCAAGAATCATTAACTAATGCTCCGCGGTTGTGTAGACACACAACCACTCATACCGGCACAGTTTAATGAACAGTCTTTATCACCGGATTGGACCACGACCTTACATGTACTTTTTTCTATGTACTAACGGATGTGCAATCGTGCAGCATTTCTGTGCTGTGCGGCTAACATCGTGCTAAATTGATTGGCCAACGGTAGTGAGCTGCATGCGAGTACACGCTGGAGTCTCACTACCATTTCTATTTCTATTTCCCCCCTCATATCTGTCTAGGCCTGGGCAACCTGACAGTATCTCAGCCCACGTGCAGTCTCTGACTGTGCGGCACTTTGCCTGGATCAGGCTTGTGCTTTCATACATACATACTAACGATCTGGCAGCTGCATATGGCAATCAACCGCCATACAAAATTATTACAATTTTGCACCGGATGTGACCCAAATTCAAATGATTTGCCTGTCATTCCGTCGATTTATGATACGTGGAAGCCCCCGTCAAATTGTTAGAATAGATGAATTTAGCAATGTCATATATGTGAAACTTTAGCGGCTAATGATACACGACGATTTAGCCATCTCTTGTTATACATCAATCGAAATAGGATGTTAACTTGATTATCAACTTCATTAATAATACCCAGCATCCATATTGTATAATGTATACGCACGATGTTGGATTCAGGTTACGTGACGCCTCCGTTTGGAACGTTGCGTTTTACTGGTGGACGAGCAGTGTTTGTGAACTTCTGTGCACAATCTGATACAGATATGGTGCCGTTCAACAGAAACAATGAAATGTACAAATCGGGTAGAAACAGTTAGAAAAAGAACAGTGGAAATTTTTTCCATTTACACACGTCATTTTTTTCCAAAGTTAACACGGACTCGTTCTCAGCTAGCAGTATCTCTTTTGTTTGATCGTCGACCACTCCAGAGATGAAACATTGAATCTGCATCACTTCTTTGATCTTTTTAGGTCTGGGTTTGTTGTACCTGGCTTCGGGTGTTGCTTGATGAATGCGTGAAATTAACTCATCGAGGTCCTAATCAGGTAATTGCTGGAATTTCAAAAACAGCGTGCTGCATAAACGTTCCGGTGAATGCCCCATAGGGATCCAAAACAAGCTAACGCATCACAGATTTTTTTCTTCAGCAGATACATCGAGTCAAAGCGTCTTTGACCTTCCTGGCCGAGAGATTGACACAATAAGATATTCGGAAAGAGAGATAAATGGATTTAACGCAGTAAATAAGGTCTTCCAACGAAGCCAAGATGGTTTAGAAGTGTTTTTCTGGGCTAAACCCGTAATTGGATGCACTATTCCCGTCGCAATTTGATACGTATTAATTCCAATAGTAACAGTAATTCCCGAACCCGTAGCCCGTCGAGTCAGTAGTAACACGCGATGACGAAACCAGAGTGAATTGTATTCTGAAACTCACAACTGTCAACGCGCATGAAGCGCGGCCAGACTATAGATCGTTTATTTTGAATAATCCAATCAGCTATCGACAGTCTAAAAACACTCAAGCGTTAATAGCACAATGTAACAGTGTCCATACCTCTTACTGTCATTGCTACTTTTCTTCCCGTCATCTGTCCAGGCCTGGGCAAACTGACAGCATCTTAAAACACATGCAGTCCTTGTCTGTGTGGCACTTTGCCTGGATCAGGATTGTGATTTCATACATACCTCACATTCAAGACTTCTCGGAGAGCGCTTGCGACAAGATTTTTCCTAAATCCATCCTGTTCGCGCTTATCACCAGATCCCCGTAGCAGAAGCCGACATTCCGAATACTGGTGTCACAACACCGTACGAGTTCATTCGCAAGCCGTTTGGACTCAGAAACGTTGCTCAAACTTTCCAGCGCTTCATCGATCAAACCATGCGACCTCTACCCTCCACCCATCGATGATATACTAATCACTAGCGAAAACCACGAACAACATTTGGACCATCTACGGCAGGCGATCTAGCGACTTCCGGAATACAACGTGGTGATCAACTCGGCTGACAAGCCTTAGGGATCGTTGGACACATAATCGATTCTTGTGGAATCACTGCCACTCCAGAGAAAATCTCGGCGATTGAAGACTATCTTACCCTCACGGCTCTTCGCCAGCTACGTCGATTCATTGAATTCATCAACTTCTATGGCAGATTCATATCCAACTGCCAACCATTAACTGATTTTTACGGGGGAACCCTAAGAGGTAAGTCACACGGTGGAGTTCTTATCTATACGAATAATGAAATCATGTGCAACATTCTTTCCACTTATCGCGGAGGGCACATTTGCGGAGCAATTGTGGTGTCGCCTCACCCTGCCATCTGGTGAGTATCGTGCCGGTGTACTCTACAGAAGCCCAAATAATATGATAGATAACTCGATAAAGAAAATCCGGAGCTTCAGTCATTGCAGACGTATTCTGCTGATGGGACTTCAACTTCCCCTATATCAACTGGTGCACATAGAATCTTATGCCAGGTCACATACCCATTGAAGACCAGTTTCTCAATGAGTCTTGAATGTAGCCTTACACAACACGCATTAAAACCCACAAGGTTTCAACCAGGTCAAGCATCATCTTGCCTTGATCTCTTGTTCATCAGCATCGAAAACCAATTGGACACAGCTGAACCGATTAGTAAAAGTGATCACTGCACGGTAAAGGCTAGTTTAAATATATCTGGAAGCAGATGCTCCATACTGAGATCAAATTGTTGCATACGGAAAACAGACTTTGAATGCTTGAAAACAGCAGCATCTTCAATGGATCGGTCGCCACCTGTACACCAGTCGGTAGACGTGTGATGGGACAGTCTAAAAAGTCTATCATATCGCTGTACGACAAGCATGTACCAGTATCCTATCGGAAAGAAATTGAACGCAAACCAACATGATTTAATGACGAATTGTCCAATAAACTGAAATTCAGAAAGGACTTATGGGATACATTTAGAAAAAATGAATGCAAAACTGACTATGAACATTATAAAAAACAAGAATGATCCAGGCAAAGTGCCGCACAGCCATAGACTGTACTTGGGCTAGGATATTGTCAGGTTGCGCAAGCCTAGACGGATATGCGAGAAAAAATAAACAAAATAAAATACATGAACATTATAAAGCACAGTGAAATCAGTGCAATTCTTTAAAACTAAAAAAGCGTAATACCTATAAGTCTAATCTAATTAAAACAGCCTGCGCAGCACCAAAACGAATTTACGGTTACATAAATCAACGTTAGCGCTCTGAAAATCAAGTCCCGGCATTAGAAGACGGTGATAGTAATCTAGTATTCTCTGATGAAAAACGTGCTACTCTGCTGCACGGATGTGCAATCGTACAGTACTTCTGTGCTGTGCGGCTAACACCGTGCTAAATTGATTGGCCATGGGTAGTGAGCTGCATGCTGAAACACGCTGGAGTTTCACTAACATCTGTATTCTCTATTTCTCATATCTGTCTAGGCCTGGGCAACCTGACAGTAATATGTATGATGTATGAAAGCACAAGCCTGATCCAGGCAAAGTGCCACATCGTCAGAAACTGCACGTGGGCTAAGATACTGTCAGGTTGCCCAGGCCTAGACAGATATGAGGGGGGAAATAGAAATGGTAGTGAGACTGCAGCGTGTTTCAGCATGCAGCTCACTACCGTTGGCCGATCAATTTAGCACGATGTTAGCCGTACAACGAATTCCAACTACAAGACGCTTCGAAAGAAGTTTTGCTGATGATGTCATCTAGCCTGATGACGAAACGTCCAAGAACAACTACGCAAGAACACCATCCACATCCTGAGCTACGAATATTTTCCTCTATTGCTGAACAGTTTGGGCGATCAACGCTTAAAAACGCCAGACGCTGGAAAAGTTTTAGCGGAAGAACAGCTGCAACCTATGAACAACTCTTCTTCCTACACGAGTGCCAACGCAGAAACTTGACCCCGAAATCCTTACAACGACGACCCCAATCAACAACCCACGTGCATGGAAACTAATGGAACATCAAAACCGAGAATGGCTGGGAATGCTCATTTCAGATGCACACAATCGTTTGAAGAAATACGCAGACACAATCAGCATTGAAGGACAAAAGTGTGAAGACCGATTTGGACCTGAACTGACGCAACGTTTAGAAAACGCCATCACAATAACGACCCGAAAAGCCAAAGCCAACAAGCGACGTGACCTGGAAAACAAAATTCACAATATCCCCCCTTATCAGGACAATACCAGCGGGGAACTTTGGGTCAAGAACCTATCCAACAGACCCCTTACTGAGAACGAACAACGCATTCTCGGACGTGGCCTCAACTTCAACTTGAAAGACGCTGATCACACCCAGTTTGTCGCTAATTTGGAGTCGATATTGAAGTATCATACCTTATCAGAAGATACGCGCGAAGAAGTCCGACAAAGAATTGTACCCGCACTTACCAGGAACATAGAACATACCTCACTCAATAAACAGGAAATCAAAGCATTGAACAAACTGAAACGAGACCAGAACATCGTCATACTTCCCGCTGACAAAGGAAGAATGACCGTCGTAATGAACAAGGCAGAATATATCGAGAAAGCTGAACAACTACTCCGTGACACAACAACATACAGACGGATAAACGAAGACCTGACAAAACGACTTGAAAAGAAAATCAACGCAACCTTGAAGAAATTGATGTTCATGGGACAACTGAATGGAGTAGAAGAAACGAGAATGAAGCCGCAAGACTCCACTATACCAAGATTCTACGGATTACCAAAAATACACAAAGAAAATATTCCGTTGCGCCCAATAGTTTCTTTGCCCGGAGGACCAACATACAAGTTATCGAAAGAGCTGCGGAGAAAATTGTTATACCTAGTAGCAGATTCGGAACATTCGGTCAACTCTGCCGAACAATTTTTGCGGAAATTGAAGAATGTGAAGATCGAAGAGGACGAACTAATGGTTTCTTTCGACGTAACGGCACTATTCACGTCAATCGACAGAACACTCGCCAAGCAAACTATATCATCTTTACTCAACGAAAAAGGAACGGAACAGAATGAAAATCGATTGACACACGAAAGTTTAATGGAACTGATCGAGCTGTGTCTTCAAACGCACTTCAAGTTTAATGGAAAGATATATGAACAAATCCGAGGAACGCCCATGGGATCACCGATTTCCAGCTTAGTTGCTGGAGCAGTTATGCAACGTTTGGAACGAATTGCCCTGCAAATAATCCGACCAAAATTATGGATCCGCTACGTGGACGACACCTTCGTGATTATGAAAAGAACAGAACTGGATGAATCACACCGACTGCTCATTTGTGTATTTACTGGGATCCAATTTACAAAGGAAACTGAAGTTGACGGCTGTTTACCATTTTTGAATGTCCAAGTGAAGCGAACAAGCGACGGAAATTTAGAAACCTGCGTCTACCGGAAAACCACACACACACGGATCAAATACTGAACTTTCACAGCAAGCACCCAGACATTCACAAACGCAGTTGCGTCAGAACCCTATTCAAACGAGCAGCAACCCACTGCAGTACAGATGAACTGAGAAGAAAAGAAGAAGAATATCTGTTCAAAGTGTTCCAGAAAAATGGATATCCAAGAAGCTTCATACTACGAAACAGGTCCAACCGCCCACAACAAAGAACCCCAGAAGAAAACAGAAGCAGACGCACTCTGCCCTATATTCAACATATCTCCGAAATTGCAGCTCGGGTGCTTCGACCACTTGGGATAGACATCGCGCATAAACCAGCATCAACACTTCGCAACTATTTCAACAACACGAAAGATAAAGTGACAAAAGAAGAGCAGTCGAATATCGTCTACAAGATTTCATGCAGAGACTGTGAAAAGAACTACGTCGGACAAACGGGTCGCAAACTCAGCACAAGACTACATGAACACCAGTTGGCCGTACGCAGACATGACCGGAATTCACTGGTTTCAATACATGTTGATCAATTTGGGCATCAGTTCGACTGGGACCGCACAAGAATATTAGCCAGAGGAAACGACCGACGGGCTCGGGAATTCTTGGAAGCGTGGCACTCAACAACAAATTCAATTAACCAGCATCTCCAACTGGCTGCAACATATGGACCAATGAGAAACCGATCACGGAGACGGCATAACATGAACTCGACCAATCCGCGGGAGTGACCGTGAACGGACAGGCAAACAGTATAATAACAAACGAATTCAAACTGCATGACGCTTCGAAAGAAGTTTTGCTGATGATTTCATCTAGCCTGATGACGAAACGTCCAACAACAACTACGCAAGCTCGGCGAACACAAGGTGAACACCTTACCATAAGCTGTTCGCCTTTGAGCACGAAGAATATTATACATCAGCCAAAGCTGTGTGCATTCTTACTTCTGAGCGATCGTAGAAAGAGTCCAGCTAAATGATATGTGGTGGATCACATCCATCTATCAAGAAACATATTGTTCCTCGGTGCTCTCGATCACTGCAGTTTTCTGCTGCTTTAGTAACCAGTGTGAATTCGAGAGAGTGCGTATTCGCGTGAAGCATATTTGATGACTCCAAAGTAAAGTCTAAACTCAACATCATGCGAGTACATCAAAACAACTAACTTTTGGTTGATCACGACCGTTTCTTGTGTCATTCAATGTTAACCTTGGAATACGTTGACAGTCTGTTGAAGGGGTGTTTGGAGAGTTTGTTCATTATGTTTTTGTGTCTACTCATCAGTACCAAGTCTTTCGAAATATTCACCAAGCTTATCACAACGGTCCACATTGGAAGTACTGGACTCGAGTTTCGCTCTTATTAGAGCTCATCAGACAGTGCATATCCTGTCTCGGGTCTGACTCGAACTCAGGAATTTCACCATTGTAGTCTCACGCCTTACAGCGGTTTGACCGATCGCGATTAAGTCTTCATGACTGACGAGGAGATCAGATCGTTTAGACGACCACAATAGTTGTTGCTGGCTCCTTCTCGACTGGTCGGGCATGACGCTACTCAAATGTGCCAGTCTGGAGAGACATTCATGAAGACTCAATCGCGATCGGTCAAACGGGGGTCGGTAGCTCAGGCCGTAAGACAATGTTGAAGGTCCTGGGTTCAAATCATGCATGAGACAGGATATGCACTGCTGAAGAACTCTAATAAGAGCGAAACTCGAATCCAGTGCTTCCAATGTGAACCGTTGTGATAAGCTTTGTAAATATTTCGAATGACTTGGTACTGATGAGTACACACAAAAACAAGTTGACAGTCTGATTGAGACATGCAGTGACAATAAAATGTTAAGCTTTTGCGCTTAACTTTTGACCAAATTTATGGTTCAAATTACGTTCCTAATTTTTGCATCTTAGTATTTTACCAGAAAATACTGTTAATGACTACGAAAAATCTCTTTGCTCGAAGATATACTTACTCTTTCATCATGATGTTCCCGAAATTTATTCATTGGAGTAAAACGTGGGATCATCACCGCTAAAGAGTCTCTAGTAGTAGATACGGTACGAAACTTTTAGAAAAATTGCAGAATCGGGCGAATAACAATGTCTATTCACAAATATTTGAAAACAATGTCAGATCAGGACGGATGTTGAAGGAACCAAACAAGCTTAATATGACATTATTCCTTTAACAGCACGTAATTGTTGGCCTTCGGAATATCAGTCCTACCACATGGAGAGATTGTCTTGGAGATTGTCATACAGCGATTCATACGCATCATTAACAATAATGTTGACATCTCAACCAGATGATTGACAAGTGTTATTTGATCAGCATTTCTGGAATATCTTCACAAGGAAAGTACCGTGCGCCGAAAATGATGTGGCTACTACGTTTAAACTGAACAAAGGAATTTGAGAGATATGCCGGAAATATTGTAGGTGAATAGTAGATAATAAGGTTGTGACACAGAGTGAGCAATAACCTAAAGTATACAAAGATTGGCTCGAATGTTTAAGAAGAAGAGGGTTCAGCTAATGCGTCCATGCAAGGTTATCGAAAATGGTGATTTGCACTAAACAAGAAACAATAATTTGTATGGGTGATTTTTAACTGCCTACTATTTATCTTAGGGACGATCACTCCCGAAAAACGCTACAATACCGATTTGAAGAGTTACTCGATTCAATCTCTTTATACAACTATGTTCACGAATGTACTCGATGAAGGTCGTCCGTCTTGATTTTGATGTTAACGTCGGAAGAACACTCTGACGAAGTGATCAGATTCCAGGCTACGCTAAGTCAAAGTGACCATTCAGTAATTTTGTTCGGCTATTTTTGAAAACTGAAGATTGATGATAATTTGCAGATCCTTACTAAAGGATACGAACATGAACTTTGTTTCGTTGTCCGTAACATAATAAAAATGTATAGCTATGATGCGTGCAGCGTGAATGCAGCATAAAGCCATAATTTCATCTACTTCTTGACAACATTTTCGTATGTTACATAACAGAGTGACTTCACTTATTCGAAAAGCTAAGGAAGCGCACCAATTGATGCTGTTGCTAAAAGTTAATATACAAAATCATAAACGCTAAAGCGGAATTCAAACCAGATATTTTCCCCGTTCAGAATAGGGAAACATTCTCTGAGATCGCGTTGAAAACCGTAAATGTTCTCGCGATTTATCAAATTAAAACGTTCTTGCCAAACGTTTTACTCGAACGTTGCGAGTATTCAGGTGACTGGAATCGAAATATCGTTTGATAAATCCAGAAATTATTGTAGGTCATTTGCTTAAAAATGTAAGAAAATACCGAGGTGCGGATGGCATCACACCGGAGTTTTTGTCATTTTCAGCTTTGTATACCGCTTTCCACCCCTTTTAATTATTCGTTGACTATTTTCCCCTACAATTTATTATGCGCTAGAGGTCTGAACTCTTTGGCTGCTCTTTGTGATAGAATATATCACAGAGCAACAGAGTTAGTGATGAGACTCCTCAATGTTCGGTAAAACGGCAGATTGCGATGTCTGGGTCTAGGCGATATTATTTTGATCTACGAAATTGTGTGTACCAAACCGTATCCACAAAGACTCTTTCTTGATCAGTGTGATGGGAAAGTGACACGCGAAGATGCCTCATACATTTGTGTCCCATATTCCCGTCTTGACTTTCGACCAAATGTTATGTGGAATTCCATTACCCAACATGTGGTGGGATCTACTTTCCCTGGGGATGTTTAAATCAAAATTGGACTCTTATATGCAAAAGAACAGCATTTGTGAGCCATACATTTGATTTACTCTGTTCCTTTTATACTATAATATTTTTCACATTTTCATTCATTAAGTAATAATTTTGTGTTGGAAAGTTTCAATTGTTAACCATAAATCCTCCGATTCTTGGTTGAAATGCTTCCCTTTAATGAGAGCTGTTGGCATAAAACTACATAAATTATGACTACTGTAGGGTTTCCCGCGTAATTCAACACGAATATTTGTGAACAAATGTACAACAAATGTTTGAGAATTTAAGAAGACGCATCTCTAATCAGGTCAGTTGGAAATTTCCTCTAAGGCTGCTCAGAGCTGGTACCAAAAGCATTTTTCGGTAACACACGTCCAATAAATTCGTCGTTTGCCTATTTCCGAGGGAAAGTTAACAGCCACTGTGAAAGCACATACAGGTTTCTTAAAATGTGTGAGAGTGAAGTGATACATGAATCTCGTCTTTCTTATTGGCGAGCAAATCTGAACGCTTGCTTTGATTTCAATGTAGTGAGAAAAATTGGAAAATATTGTACACTTATCTTTTTTATTTTTTGGAAAATGTGGACCACTGTTTCAAGTAAGTTCCCTAGTTGAGAATGATCGACAAATCGATCGACAACGTGATTATGAAGAAACATTTTAACGGCTATTGATAGAATGCAGAGCGCTGTAGAGATACAATTCATCAACCGGAATGATTATATTTTGGTAGGCACGGGAATGTCAACGGAATATCTTCGAAACATTTCGATAAATATTCCAATTCACCAAACCGTTTCTGCGATTGTGTTCTGTGGGAGACTGATGTTCTGCGCAACGTTTTGGGGTGCGTGATTAGCACCCAATGCTAGTGAACGTACAGTCTCAACACTGTTGCAGAACGTTGTAGACAGATTCAGAACGGGAATTCTCACATAAATGTACCATTGTATAATGTGGGTGTGACGAATGCACGGTAAATATGTCAACTGATCCGTAACACGGACTGACGGCTCGATACATTGAGGGTGAAAATGGCAAACTGAAATAATTGGCATAACTATGACATAAAAATGTTCCCCCCTAGTTAAGTCAAACAGCCCGTAAACATTTTCAGACTGCAAGGACGAAAGATTATCATTTGTAATCTTGGGGACGCTGTGCATATGGTTCTGGTGTGCAGCCATTGCAATGTAAAAATGGAGTGCTAGTTAATGCTCTGGTGTGGTATGAATTTGTCACTCTTCTTCCATTTTTCCGAAACAACTATCAATGACAATTCGATATTCGCATGCGTCTTCGTAGCACACATCAAGCAAGGACAATATAATACAAATAAGCATGGATGAGCAGTAGGTTTTCGCATTGTTGACCACCAATGTATTCGAAGTTCAAAATTTGTTTGGTGAAGCAGAATAAACTAGTTCGGTAACGGTCGATATTCCTCATT
>JACCGJ010016383.1:0-11984 GCA_013407085.1 Atriophallophorus winterbourni | reverse complement strand
AAGTGATCATTGACCGAAAGTGGAAATTTTCGTGCCGTTTGCCGCCTGCAACGTCATTGACGAAGGGCTCTTGCGTTCTTTAGTGGATGGTGGGATAACGCTAATCTCAGGACCAGTGTCGATGAGGAATCGCATTTTAGTGGCCCGGTCGTTAACGTAGAAAAGACGGCTTTGAAAGAAGCCAGACAGAGATGCCGTGTCTACTGTCTGGCTTCGTGGTTTCCCTGATTGGACATATTTGAATTATATGTGCAAAGTGACATGCAATGCAGGGCCTTTGCACCAAAACGACGATGATAGTAACATAAACTTGAACCGTTAGAACGACTCGACGATCGCTTCTTGGGCTGTTGCGAATGACGATTTCGAGAAGAACTATGAGATCGTGCGGTGTTCTGTACTTGCAATGACAAGGAATGAAACATCGATTTCAACTCTTCAAATTCATTCTGGACAGGGATGCTTTTATGCGCGTCAGTGGTGTGTCGGACATGAGATAACTTACTACCATGCGATATATCATGTACTTCATCCGCTATGCGTACAGGTGTTGCAAACTAGTAGTCTTATCCATAATGGCTAACACTTTACGGACGTTGACTGTGAGACTCTGCTGCCATAATTCACGTATGATCTTGTCATCAACAGGCTTGTCTCCTGGTAATTGAAGCATGTGTCGCAGGTGTTGTGAGGGAGTGTGATCACCCATTTCAAAACCGGACAAAAGTTTCCGTAGGTTTTGCTCGTCAGTAGATGAAGTACGTGAGATAATTGCGTTTAAGTGCATCGTACGGATTATCGGCAGGGCAGCTGTAAATTAAATCTGCAACCTCTTTTGCGACTGACGATGGCAACATACCAACAACACGATTATATTGAGATCGTTGAGTGTTTACGCGGTAAGACTCGAAAAGTGCTTTGCTGTGTGCGAACCAGAGGCGAGAGTCGTTCAAAACAAAAGAGGGAAGACTGAATTTTGACATAACGTCTGTAGAAATATCCTCAGATGGCGTATCAGAAAATGATTTAAGATCCATTTAGTAAATGAAATATAGGTATGACAGCAAAATCAAAATAACTGGGAGTATATGGTACGAACGAAAATTTCAAAAAGAAAAATGTTCGGGGCTCACCAATTTGTAGCGGTTGATCCAACGGAGATTTCACCACTAACAAAGTACGTCTCTGGTTATTGAACGCAATAAACCGGAACGCAGTTCGCAACGAATAACAGCATACAAATCCCAGGCAGTCACACGCAATATACTTGTCCCAAAGCAGAACACGAGCGCGGCGTGAATCGTGTATTCAAATTGTGTACATATTTACATGTATCATTAAAACAAAACAATAAAGAAATATGCAGGGTTATTGTAATAAAATATACAATAATGAAAACACCATAAGTGTTCCACTCACAGAGAAAGAGCTGTGTCGACATTCAAGCCTGCTCTGTTGATGTAACACTTTAAGCTCATGTCCTCGGAGGTTAGTGCTTGGAGAGGGAACGGATAGGGAGTTGCATGGATGGGAGGGGTCAGTCAAGATCCGGTGGGTAATTAACATGTCGCCGCGGTGAAAACGGTTGGTAACGGGGAATATATTTAAACTGCGTAACCTTTCCTCGTAAGACATGTTGTGCTTACCACGGACAAGCTTTGTCGCACGTCTCTGAGCTTTTTCGAGAAGGGACACGTCTTTGCATAGTCAAGGCTGCCAAGCCTGTACTGCGTATTCCAAGCAGACAATAACGAATACTTCGCTTTGGGATTTAAAGCGAAGCGAAGTTGCGAAGCGAAGCGAATATTGTTGAATATTCGCTTCGCTATCGCCATGGCGAAGGGCAAAAATAAACTTCGCTAAAAATTCGTTATACTTCGCTTCGCTTAAAACGAAGTGCAAGTTCAAACTTCGCCGTAAACGAATATTAGCGAAGTATTCGCTAAAAGCGAAGTCTTCGTTTTTGTACTTTAATATTTTAACCCTTCTACGGGAATTGTTTTTGATGTTGACACTTGTTGATAGACACCGCCAGACAAGTGAACTCCGATGGTGACTGAAAGTACCGACGTAAGCCAGTTAGCAACAGACTGCTTGTTTATTTGCTATAAGCTAACATTTGAGGTGGTAACTAGTGTTACGGTCAGTAGACAAAGGGTTGTTCTTTTTTGTACTTTAATATTTTGTCTGCTATTTATTGTCTGCTATAAATAGGATGAAAATTTAATTGTCTCATCATAGTTTCATCATGAGCCCCCCGAAGACGCACCACAAGTCGGACAAGGACAAAGACTCGGCCTCGGCCAAGAAGTCCAAGAGGAGCCCGACCCTCAACGTCAAGCTGCCGTCCAAAGACCCGTGGACCCCCGCTACCTCAACTCCATGATTGGTGCCATCAAGAACCTCAAAGACAGCACTGCGACCATCATGGTCACGGACGCCGAGGCCAAAATGAAGAAGGCTGTGAAGAACGCTGACAAGATCAGCAAGCACCTGCTTTGCGTCGACCACGCAATTAACAACGCCCTCAAGTATGCCATGCAGATCGAGGAGGTGGGCGACTTGGTCAAGCTGGTTAGGGCTCTGGCCACCGGGGTCAAGCGTTCTTCGGTCAGGAACGATCTCATGAGGAAGAAGGCAGCTGACTTGGAAGGTGAGTGAGCGCAATATTCGGTTAACTTCGATACTATTCGCTATATAATTTGCTATGTTATTCGTTATACTTCGCTATATTTGCGAAGCTTCGCCATATTATTAGCGAAGCTTCGTTATTATTTGCTATACCTTCGAAGTTCAGAAGTCATTCCTTTACAGTTCCCTTCATCAAGATTGTTCAGTACAGCAAGATCCGCTGGTCTTCAATGTGCATGACCATCACATCCATCGTCCGGAACAAGGCGGTCCTGCTGTCGCTGAAGGATGATGTCTTCAACACCCCTTCAGACTTTGCGGCCCTCATTCCAAACAAGCTGCAGTTTCAGGACCTGGAAGACATCCTCTGGCCCCTCGAGCAGATCAAGGAGGTCAGCAAACGTCTCCAGGCAGATGAGACGCCCACACTGCAGCATGTCATTTCGGACATGGCCAAGATTGCCATGATGTCCGCCTCCAGGATCAAGCTGTTCGCCGAATTTAAGGCTGCCACCAAGGCATTCATCAAGAAGTTCCAGGAGGAGATCAAAATCAGAGTTCCCGAGCTGGGCAGGAACGTGGACCTCTACCAGATTGCGCACTACCTGAACCCTACTCAGAAGGCCGTGTACCTCAGGACCAGGTCTCATGGTCACCTCTTCTACGAGTGCGAGCAGAGCATCAAGTTGCTCTTGGCCAACTTGGCCCCAGCCGCCCCACCATCCATTCAGATGCCGGAACCCGCTTGCCAAGATCTTGAAGGTTTTCTCCGAGAGCACCATGACCTTGATCTTGATCCGGAATTGGCCTTTGGCAGCGTCGACCAGTCCCAGTCCCAGTCTCAACCAGCCCCAGTTCCTTCCTATGTCAAGGAGATGAATGAATGGATGGCGTCTCCCCTGGAAAAGGAGGACATCGACGTGCTCCAGTACTGGAAGATGAAGGCCAAGAAGCTCCCTCTACTCGCCAAAGTCGCCCAGTAAGTTGTTTCAAAGTTAAAGGTCACTTATTTTCCGTTGGATTATAATTTATTCTCGTTATTCGCCATTCTTCGCTATAATATTCGCTAAACTTCGCCATACTTCGATATTATTCGCTATACTTCGATATATTATTTTCTATTCTTAGATGTAGTATTGCTATACTTTGATATAGTATTGCTATACTTCGAAATAGTAGTTTAACTTTTGTACCCAATGGAACCTAATACAAAATACTAAACCTGTCTCATTTTCTTTTAGGATGGTCTACGCCATCCCGGCAACCTCAGCCTCATCAGAGAGGGTCTTCTCGGAAGCTGGACTCGTGACCAAGCCCACCCGAAGCCTTCTGAACAACGAGAGGGTACAGGAGCTCGTCTACATTCATGACAATTACGAGAGAGTGCTCCCCTACATGAAGAGGATGAAGCTCCGCATCCAGGAGTTCACCAATGGCGAAGGTACCAGCACTCAGAGTCAGCAGCAGCTCAAAGACCAGGATGACCCTGAGGCCAACCTTGAGGATGTCGAGTTTGTCGACACCCAGGAGCTCACGGCGGGGGCCTACTCCCCTCTGACTGGAGGCAGCCGGACCAGTTCCGGCACCAGGTCCAGGTCCAGAACCCCGGTCTCAGAGACCGAGTCAGAGGAGGAGCCTAATTTCCTTTGAGAAAACACGGTTTTTTATATTTACAATTCCAAAGCTCATGAAAAACTCCTCTCTTGTCAAATAAAAGTTCTTTCATGGTCAAAAAATAATTTATTTCGGAATTCGTTTTATTTCAGCGAAGAAAGGCGAATTTAAACGAATATTAGCGAATTATAGCAAATTGAAGCAAGGTTTTTTTGTCGAAAACGAAGTTTTTGGGTTACATCGAAGTTGAGCGAAGATTATTCGCTAATATTCGTTATGGCGAAGTGCGAATATTCGCTTCGCTTCGCCATTGCGAAGTGCTTTGCTTTGATACTATTCGCTATCGCGAAGGGCAGTTAAGGCACTTCGAAAATTCGCTTCGCACTTCGCTTCGCTCCAAAAAAGTGACATTCGTTATTGTCTGATCGTGACTAAGTAATAATCAACCCAACACCACAGTTTCTGCCATACATCGAAAGAGCCTGTATTAATCCAAGGGGGTATCACATCACGTAGGCATGATTGTTAAGACAAGGTCGTTAAGCACTTATCCGAAGGTCCTTATTAACGGGTGGATAATAGTAAAACAAAAAAGAGCATTCCCTACTTCCTATCGTTGATGTGATCGGATCACTGGCACACGAGTTAGCGAGACATTTGGCTTATTTGTTGAAACAATTGGTTGGCAATACGAACTCGTTCATCAAGAACACATACGACTTTGCAGCAAGCTTAAAGTCAGTAAGAATTGAAGACGATGAAATAATGGTTAACTTCGATGTGAGTGCCTTGTTTGCCAATGTGTATAAGATAGGTGTATTACAAATAGCTAGATGGGCACTGGTATCATATGGCAGTATGTCAGATCGTACAACAAATTATTAACGGTGTGTCAATTTACTAATGCATGATTCACTTTGTACGTAATTGACAATTATATAAACAAAAGGAAGGATTAGCAATGGGTTCACCGATATCTCCAGTACCTGATAATATGTATATTGAGCACTTTGATAACAAGGTCCTCAACAATGAAGAGATTAGGCCAGAGTTACATTGTCATCATAGAATGTGAGAATTGAAAACTGTGCTTTAACTATTTGAATGACTTGAACCCCAGCATAAAAGTCACAAAGGAAGTGGAATCTTCCACAGGCACACACGGGTTTTTAGTCTGTTTGGCACATTTAGTAGACAGAGAGATAACAACGTCAGTCTATCAAAAACCCATCGATAAAGACTCTGTCACCGTATCTTACGATACATCACCACGCATCCGAGATAGGTATTAAGGTCGATATCTTCGTCCATTGTCCACAAGATACAATTCCTTTTCAGGAATGACAATGAACGAAAACAGGTTCATTGTGAATCTACCTAACGCCCCGTAGACGACGAGGCGAAACATCTTTTGAAAAGCTAATTTATTAGGGTAAATACACATTGGCAAAATGAGAGAAGAATTGACGATATACGGTTTGTATAGGTTTGTAAAGGCACATCCGAAGCAATTAGAAGAAACTTGAACCAGGACGTCAAATGGCAGCCCCAGATGTGGGCGAATGTCAATCCTTGATTCATAATTAATCTTTAGCGGAACACGTTTTAGATGCAGGTCAAAACATCGATCTAGACAATGTAAAATGAATTAAACCGTATGGAGAACACATACAAACAGGGGCGGTCCAAATTGCTAAGGCAGCCAATAAGATGGATGAGGCAGAAATTTCCACAATCTGGCGCTCAGCGATAATGCGAACTTCAATACTTCTTATTCACAATATACTTATTAGTTAATTAGATTTATCTTTTCCGTCAACGATTGTTCAACCTTAACTACATTATTTATGTACTTTTTTCATGTGGGCCACCGTGTTAATTGACCTTAACTGTTTCACTTGTGTTAGATTGATGTGCATAAATAATGTATTAGACAAATCGACCACTGATCACGGTCATGCCTACTTGACGTGATGCCCTTTAGGTTTACAATGAGCCGTTTTGCTGTCAGGTAGAAACATAGTTGGTGGGTTGAAAGCTATCTGGTCATGTGGCCGAAGTTAAACGTTACCAAAAACTGCTCTAACCGATTGCACACAAATTTCTTTCAATTAGAATTTGGGCTTACATACACAAAGAGACATCATTCGGTAGCCGTAAACACTCGTTATATATGTTATGTTTTACACTTTCTATCGTATCACTATGGTGTAAAGTGTTCATTTTTCAACTATAAATTCTCGAATCCTTTTCTAATATTTGTTAACGACATTAATTTCCGTAGATTTTCTGCACCTACGATGATTTTAACTGGGATTGGACCTTACAACATTTGGTTCAAATCTGTAACAAAAACAAATTTCGCAATTTAGAATTAGATCGAGGCACAAGGGTGTATCACATTGGACAGTGGTGAGTCTCCGAGACATTTTCTAACCCTTGGAAATCTAGATGTCTGCATCCTAGCTTTATTTTACGCACCACAAACTTTGCGACTATGGGATTCATTTGCAGTTCACTTTGGTGCTTTCCTGATTGCTAATGTCCGATTTATTTGGAAGTTTATTCTGTTTATGGATAGAATTATGTTCCGTTTTACTGGTGTGTGGTTTACTGCGCCCATGTCGTTGACTCTATGCAACGATTATGCAAATGTTTTCCGGTTGCAACTCAAACTGAGTCCATGTTGGAAAACATACGTGATGCTAAATGCTCATTTGCATACATTTCAATGAAACACCCCACGACCGGTTTCTTGCTGTTTACTGTTAACGAACAGTGGCATACAAGCGCAACTTGTTTACCAGTCTTCAAAGGTTTCTTGATCTAATTGTCCCTACATGATGAGTGCAAACAGCGCGAAACCGGTCGTGAGATGTGTGATTGAAATGCATGCAAATGAGCTTGTTTGTTATTCGTCATGGGTTCAAACCCTGTCTACATGAGCGTAGGCTCATGTGATTGACCATGTTGGTCGTACCAACATTATAGAACAGTGGTATACAAGCGCAACTCGTTTACTTGATCTAAATTGTACGCCACCAATAATGATATGCATGCAAAATGAATTGCAACAGTCAACTTTTGTTGAGACCTTAAATTAACTGCGTACCCGCAAGCCCTTTTTGGTCTGATAATGAAAAGAGTTTGAGTCTCGCTCGACCCTTTCACCTAACTTCTCAAATGCGGATGATCTACGCAGGATATGAAATTTTATCGGAGCCTTGTGAAGGACAAATAAGTGATTATAATATTTACGATTTATGCAAAACTTTAATGGTATTTGCAATGTAATGTTGTGTAAAGTTAAGTTGGTCCAATTAGACAACTCTGTAATCGCTTTAAAAACAAATATATTTCCGAGGTTATTTCGCGTCTCTATTCACACTTTACCGAGTACTATATTATTCGCAAGTTTCGATCATCTCGTAAATTAAGGATTTGTAGGTGTTTCATTACTTGAGGTATTCTGAGGTTCACTTAACGCTTCGGCCAGGTTTATCAAATATAACAACTTGTTTTTTTATAATAAAAGCTGCTCACTGCTCTCTCGTGAGATCACAGCAGGGCGTCTATATTAGTGTTCAATATACCCGTTATTGGGTCCGTTGGTCACAATGTTACATATACATTAGTTTTATTAATAATAAAAGCGAGTCTTCGGAAGTTCAAATTAATTTTTCAACGCGGTATTCCACTATTGAATAAGCTAAATGTTAATCTGCATGCTGTAGGCTTATGGGAGCACATTTTCGGTGTTGAGGAATTTTCAACCCTTAAGGCCGTTTTATTCATGACGCCATTTGTTAAAAGTAACTGGTTTTGAGGAACCCCACAATATATATTTTATACGAACATTAATGTCCATGGGCCATTCTCGTTTTTCCTAATCACAATCAATTTCCAATTAACGCATACTCGTTTAATTCACATTTTTACAGCTCCGGTATACATCACAGTGTCAAAAACTGCTCGGTTTACGATCTCGCCTCACGACTTGTGCAATCACTTAATGGTGCAATTCGAGCTAGTCTATACCCAGAGAAGCTGATCTTTGTCCCATTCAATAACACACCGTTTCGCAGATTGTAGGAAAATGGGGGTTGGGCAGACGATCGGGACCAGGCTTTGTGCATGAGTATGGCTTTTTCCAAATGGGACCAATCGTTGCAAAGTCGATTTTCGCAGCTTGTCACCGTTCCGCCGGTGCTCCACTGACTCGTAATCCAATAATTTGTTTATGAATGGCTGTTATTTTCGCGCTTACCAATCATTATCAACATTTTCACATGATAATGCTTGTTCAAACTTCGATTCTCTCCACTATTACCTTGAGCGTTTGACAGGATGTTTGACATGTTTAATCCTGTCAGCACCCTGGTCAATTTATTTCGTCGATTCATTTTTGCTTGATTCGTTTACCTTATTTGATAAATAAAAATTTACTTTGGGTCTTCGATTTCTCAAAGTCGTCTCACTTGGAAAAACTACTGATGCCTTGATGGGTTACGATTTGTTTGGCTCCAAATTGTTTTCGATTATATCTTTCTACTAACAACGGAAGGTTCTTTTGTACATTGCTTTTAGTATAAATCATGTTGTTTTTGTTTCCATTTTCATCATCATCAATTGGAACCTCATTATACCGGCAACAAACATCAAATGCCATGGAACCATGAAAACAATATCTCAAATAGTTGAGTAATGGTTGCCTCTTAAAATCTAGCTAACATATACAAGAATATGCACCGACACAGTGAGGTGAGCAGTCGCTACAGCTTCAAAGTATTCAACCAGGTTTTGTTATTGAATAAAGCAACTTAAAACCAGCCACTTACTGATTTCGCTGTCATGCATCATAAAACGTAAAAACTTATTTAAACAATCTTTGATGGCATTTCGCTGCTTATTCCACACTGTTTCTTTTGCTGGATGCGGCGTCACAAACAATATCAGTTTGAGAAGGCTGTGGTCCAGCATATGCTTAATTATCTACTTTTCCATGACTAAAATTCTCCCAAAAACATTATTAAGGTTAGCATCGCCGCCTATGTGTTGCTACCAACTATTTCCCAAATTGCTACCATTAATATGGTTGTCGAACAATAGGAGAATTATATATGCGCCCTTTGGGTAACGTTATCGACTAACAAACCAACCAGGAGAAATGGTGTGTAACGTAATGCTTAATTTTTTGTCCTCAAAATGGTAAGCAGCAAAAAGTAAATACGTGAGGAAAGTTTTTAATGAATCATGCAGAGCCGTTTGTTGGTATCTCTGCGGTTCTGACATCATCAGAACAAGGCTGTCAGTACGAACAGAGATCAATTTGAAACTGCATTCACTTGAACAATTATAAGCTGGCTAGGCGCGCATAGCCCATGGTGGGTGCTGATCGTGTTAATATACGCGGGTGAGTCTAACCTCAATTGAAGCCAACACACCTAAATGCGGTGTAATTGTTTTGAATGTGTGCAGGGCGATCGACATCCGCTGACCGATTTCTGGATTGCGTAATCCGTGTGCGCACCAAGGTTAATGCACGTTAATGTTTATTCTCCACAGAACAGGACGCTAGATTGTTCGTTGCTAGGCCTTAGATGCATTAAAAGAATCGAAGCGTAATGCCACTTTATACGTTACTCATGTACCTGCGTTATTCAAGAATCTAAATATTCCATTCGACGTACTGTTATATCTGTGATGTGCTACTACTGGCCCAGCCTTGTGTTCGACAGAACACAACCGTAACTCAACTCGTGTATTGACCGAATCAATGAATATCACAAAGTTTGTACAGTGAACGATAATCACAATGTGCACTTACAATCCATCTTAATTGATAATTGATTGATAGTTCGTTCACTGTCTGAACTACAGATCCCATCTCGGGTATCGCAAATTGACAGAAAAGCGATTGATCGGTGGCCTGGTGCGAGTTGAAATACGGCGTGTTGTAGGTGGCGTGTTGTTGGGTACTTCATTACGAGGTTGTGGTCTGCTTTCCGTTTCGGTTAACATTTCTAGTGGAATTGTATCTAGGGAGAGATTTGCTTTCGCTACGTAACCGTTTCGCGGTCTCAGATGATTAATATGGCGTGTCCATAATAGTTTTTCCAACTTGTAATTTACATAAAAACTTTTTCAACTCTCTTGACTATTGTTCCTGCTTACCAGTCCTCCAGATTGTTTCGCATGTTACGTACATAAACTCCATCCCAAACGTTAAACATTTTCTGTTTTGCACCATGATGTTTGTTAAACTGATGTTCCATCTTACGATTATATTTCGGTTGTCGCACAGTTACTGGTTTTATGTCAGCAAATATCAGCCTTAGCTGCCTTCCCAAAAATAGTTCCGCTGGTAACCTGTTATCGTTTGTGGCATGTATTGATGTTGATCTGTAAGATAACATAAATGTGTCCAAGAAGTCGTGACACATTCCATCTAAGTTTGCTTTGGCTATTGCTGGCTTTAATGTGTCCACAAACCTTTCAACCTGTCCGTTTGACTGGGGTTGGTAGACGGGTTAACATACATGTTTTATTTCGCGCGAGCTTCAAACCTGCTCAAACTCAGATGTAAATTTGAGCCGTTGTCAGCAACAAATCGTCTTGGGCACTCCAAATTTCGAAAATAGATATTTTAAAGTGGATAGCACCGATTGAGTCAAGATTCAAAATTCAAGATCCAAGAATTTATGGTCACAAAAAAGCACATAGCTTCACAATTACCATATCATAGTAAATATTCGTTCAATAAGAGGTATAAAAAACTAATATACGATGTTACTGGATTCAAGTAATATGTTTACCCTGAGTCAATACACAGGCATCGTCAAATCGTTATGTAACAAATAAGTGTCCAACTTTCGAGTGAATGTTTTGATACTAGGAGATGTGATAATTGTTTCGGGAAGGGCATTCCACAGAAAACAGACACGTACCGAATAGAAATATCGGCGACAGTTACTACGTGAATTGGGAATTTGTAGTGTCGCTGAGTGGCTACGTGTAATTCCTGACTCACGATATTTGAAAAAATATTTGAGTGGATGATCTGGAGTATTCAATATTTTGTATGTAGTGATAACGTCACTTTGAAGTCTACGTTGAAGGGCAGTGGGGAGCTTTAGCTTTTACAACCTTTGCTCGTATGTAAGGTCTCGAAAACCACGCACGAGTTTAGTTGCACGATGATATATCCTGTCAAGCAAGAATATATCTTTTTCATCCACGGAGTCCATGCTTGCGATGCATGTTCCGTTGTTGGAATTAAGTAGGTCTTCATGATGCTTGGCAACGTTACAGGCGCAAAGGTTCTGAAGATCCGTCGCAGCATACCTAGAAGCTTCAAAGCACGCTCGTAAATGACCTCACAATGTACGCTGTTCTTAAGGCTGCCACATATCCAGACTCCAATATCATTCTCCGATTCGGTCCACCTCAAAATCGTCTGCCCAGAGTGATATTCGTACTGAAATGGCTTACCGATTTGCAGTAACTTGCATTTTTGAAAATTGAACGGCAGTTTATTTCTAACTGACTATTCGTGTAGTGCATCTAAATCACTTTGCAGTTTTACGCAGTCTGCGGTTGATTTTATACGCATCCAAAGTTTAACATCAGCCGCAAAAAGGGCTACCTTGCATAAGAGCGTTTTAGGTGAATCATTGATGTAAACTAAGAAAAGCATCGGTCCGAGGAAGAAACCTTGCGGTACACCACTGGAGGTACAA
>JACCGJ010016381.1:0-86041 GCA_013407085.1 Atriophallophorus winterbourni | reverse complement strand
AATACAATTCGCTTCTTCATTTATGAATCGGTGATCCACTTCTCTCATGATTGTGCGACTACCGATCAGATTACCGCGCAAGAATGGGAGTAAATGGAGTCATATCAAAAACATTAAACCACCAACGGAATCCCACAAACGTCTCTGCTAGGTTCGCTACTATCTCATATTCATAAACGATTAACCACCACTCACAATACCAAGAAGTGTTCTGTTCACGGATGAAAGACTCGAATCAATTTTGATCATGATTGTGAGGAACAGCAAAAGTATTTTGATTTGTTATTGACTTAAATCCTTAAATCTCTGAACGTGTCAGATTGAATGGCTGTGAATGATATACCGTTTAACACATGGAAAAGCGAGATGCTTCACATTTGAAAGAATATTTCTTGGATATGATTGTTGAGAAACGGAGGCTCAACACGTAGCTCTGAGTTAAAAGACCATGAAGTATTCATTAATATGAAGCTGAAGCGCGTTGCCGAAATCTTCGTAGAAAGGCTAACAGATTCTCACTCATTCTTCCGCGAATATTATAAAGGTTCAGACCTCGAACATAACATCGAATAACGAATGATTGTTATCGTAAAACGATGGAGTACCACAGGGTGGTGAGGTTAGCCACGGGTGTTTGTAACGTTCCATAGACCAAACTATTGCAACGTCTGGGTTTGTGTGACTCAACCAAAAGAAATAATAAGCCATGATATTATTATTACCTATAGAGTAGTGTCTATTAGAGGAGAACTAAGTTCATTAATGTAGAGAGTAGACGAGAGGTGGATATAACTCATCCCTCTAGAATACAAGTTCTGCCTGCACTAGGTTTGCTAGGCGGACGATCTATTTTATCATAATCTAACTGCGTGCGTTTCTGACTCGCCCTGCATTGAGTCCTTTAGAGCAAAATTGGATCAACATATCCATAATTTGTAAGCCTATCCTAGATGCAGTCGTTATATACATTTTTTGTTATTTTAAAGGTTTCGCAATACTCCCCTTAAATACTTGAAACCTTTAACTACTTCGGGTCAATACATTGTTCCGTTTATTTTTAGAAAGCTATCAACTTTCAGTCTGAATATTTAGAATTTTGGAATAAGACGTTGACGCTTTTACGCTGTTCAATTTTATGGTTTGTGCATATAACAAAACCATTTTTGCAGAATAATTTTTACACATTATCGATGAAAAATAATACGTCTTTTGTAGGTCAAAACGTGCACTCTCACTACGAGCGCGAAAACATTGGTTCACCTTCGTTGCGTTCAGCTTTCTATGTTCTGCGGAGTGATGATTCATCTACTAACAGTGGTGTGTTTTGATTGCTTCATGTTCACCTAACCTGAAGCGATACCGGTCACTGCTCATGAACTTAAAACAAATGTAACTGCATTGAAAAAAACATACGTTGCGACTCTAAAATCGATGAAGAAATTTATAACGTGAGGTTGCACACTCTATCGTCACTAATGGAACATCCCTTCGTGGTAGAATACACGTGAAACCATTAGCTGATTAAATCAGAGCATAAAAGAAGACAATTAACGAATTTAAAATTGGTGCATTCATTTGAGCAAACAATTGGAAAAATCAAATCCATGGCCAACTTTCAGGCAACACGTAACGTGATACATAAAACTAAAATCCAGATCCCTGCAGGAACAGATTATGAGATTGAAGGCCAGTGTGGCTGTAGGAATGTTTTTATGCTAGGTTGGTCCAAATCCCGAGGAGGCTATAATTTATGTGCTCTAGTTCTCCGCTCAACTTTCTATAAGTATTCAGTCCCTGAATACAAAGAATAGATGGAATTAGTGACAATTTGCAAGGTTTACATCAGTAAGGTTTTCACAAAGTTTATTGTGCAACATGTCCATGTTAAGTAACCGTTTCTAGTTACTCGAAACCCATGATCGTTGATATGCTTACTAAAAACATGCAGGTTGATACTAGTAATACCAATTCAATTTAATTCAATTTAGCGGTCTAAAAAGCGTATAGGTTTACAAAATCCACAGAAGGATATAATAATTACCAATAACACTGGTAGTAAAATGGGATTCGTTTGATTAATGAGCATTTCTTGAATCAAATAAACATCCTCAGAAAAGAAACTGTTTTAGATTGGTTGGATGGCACATGTTACTCCTTGTGATCAAAATTTATAGTTTACTTCGATGCATTGGTTCAAACTTCGAAGTTGTAATGGTGTAGAATATATAGGTTCAATATTTGGATTGGCCGATATGAATTTATCCAAATTCGATTTGAATATGTTCAAGTTGATAAATGTGTAACTTTAGAGGGTAGGGATTTCCAGGTAAAACATACGCGTACACAATAAAATACCTTCGACTGTTAAGTCTCGATTCGGGAATACGTACTGTGTATTCATGACTCCCGCTGGTTTGAGGTGGTAGTTGGGTGAATAATTTTTCCAGGTGATGCTTAGGGATGTTCAATATATTAGACATAAGAATGAAATCACATTTAAGACGGTGGTAGTGAGAGCCGAATAGATTGAGACTTGTAATACTATCTTCGAATCGTTTGTGCTTTAAACCACATACGAGCTCGATGATCCTATGATATATTCTCTTCAAGAGGCTGATGTCCCTCTGTAGCCAGGGTGACCAAGCCTGAGCCGCATACTCCATGGTTGGCCTCATAAACGTACAAATTATTTGATGAACAGTTTGTTTCCTGAAACTCCCGAACAAGCGTTTTAGCAGAAGCTGTACTCTCGACGTCTTTTCATTGACAGCTGTGGGGTTATATGAGGGTTTAAAGCGCTGCTCACCCACACTAAAATCCTTCTCCTTATAAGTGCTATCAAGTTTATGGGAACCAAGGGTGTAAGAGCACTCGAAATGTCTTCCAACTGTTAATACCTTGGATTGCATCTCATTGAAAGAAAATTCATTTCTAAGTGACCAGTCCTGTAAAGCATCGAATTCCAGTTGAACCTGTCTGCAATCATGAGTTGTGCGTACATGTGTCCACAACTTGATGTCATCCGAAAATAACAAGATTTTGCAGCGAACAAGTTTAGGCAAGTCGTTTGCATAGATCAGGAAAAGAATTGGTTTAAGCACTGATCCATGCGGCACTCCACTCGCTCATTTAATAAGTCGTTTCAAAGCGCCATCAACACTTATTCGAATTATGCGGTCACGGAGATAATCCTCAAACCAGGCTAGTAATGAACCCTCGATAACACGTTGCTCTATTTATTGTAGTAACAGACTGTGGTTGACAATATCAAATGCATTTAACATATCAAGATGACAAGCGTGTATTGTGAGACCTTCGTCTACAGCTTGTGTCAAGTTATGGAGGGCGAGCACAAGGTTTAAAAGGAAAGAGTGTCTTTTTCTGAAGACGTATTTTTCGACTGCGAGCAAGCAATTGTCTCCCAGAAGTTTCGTTACGCTGTTTTGTTTAGAGATCACCGGTAGTAGTGTTACTTGTCGATAGTTGGATACTTCAGAACAGTTTACTTCTTTGTAGTTGGGGATAATGATGTCACACTTCCACTTAAAGAGAACGATCCGTTAAGTTGAAGAGAGTTTAAACAAGTACGTGATGGGCGCACACAAAGTATGAGCACACTTTTTCAGAATCTGCGTGGTAGTTTCGTCAGATCCGGAAAATTATTTCCTGTTGAGATTTACGAATTTGCGGACAACACCGTCCGAGGTAATATTTTGTTGTTGTAAAACATTTTCGGGTGAAATAACGAGAGTTAAGGATCAATTCAATTTTCAATTTCAATTTCTATTCAATTTCAATTCAATTTAATGGTCTAGAAAGCACATAGCTTCACAAAAACCACAGAATAATATGCGAATTACAAATAACATAGGTAGTAAAACGGGATTCGTTTGCCTACTGATCAGTTCAGGAATCTCGTAAAAATACGTAGAGAAAAAATTGTTTTCCACCGGTTTGATTGGGTAAATATGTAAGGTTTATTTCGATGCATGGATTCAAAGCTTTATGATGCAGAATATATTGGTTTAATGTTTGGATTGGTCGACATGAAGTTATCCAAGTTCGATTTATATATATTCAAGTTGGGTGAATGTGCATCGTTACGGGGTAGGGAGTTCCAAGTAAAACATACACGTACAGAATAAAAATACTTTCGACAGTTCAGCCTCGAGTCGGGAATAAGCACTGTATAGTTATGACTCCTGCTTAATCGTGGTGGTAGTCGTGTGAATAGTTGATTCAGGGGATGGTTGTGGGTGTGCAATATATTGAACATGAGAATCAAGTCGCCTCTAAGACGGCGGTAGCGAGAGTCGAAGAGATTGAGGCTTGTAATCCGATCTTCGTATTGTTTATGTTTTAAACTACTTACTAGCTTGGTGGTCCGATGATATATTCTCTGCAAGAGACTGATGTCCTTCTGTAGCCAGGGTGACCAAGCCTGAACCGCATACGAGTGGAGACAGTGGAGCACAAATGCTCTAGGACGTCGGTAAATTGTGTTGCTGTCGTTGATTGAAGGCTGATTATATTAATAAGTAGTATATGACGTTCGACAATCAGGACGGAAGTACACGACCGGTTTCACGGTTGTTGTCTCTCATCAGTTATGCGCATTTTGTGACTTCGGGCCATCTCGTCTTCAAGCAATCAGACATGTTTAGCTATTGTAACGTTGCAATGTATAACATGAATACAGTCAAAGCTAATGTTACAGCCAAATACAATTCGCTTCCACATTAATGAATCGGTAATCCACTTCTCTCATGATTGTGCGACGACCTATCAGATTACCGCGCAAGAATGGGAGTATATGGAGTCATATCAAAAATATTAAACCACCAACGGAATCCCACAAATATCTCTGCTAGGTCCGGTTCTCTCTCCTAAACATATACCATTAACCCCCACTCATAATACTAACAAGCGTTCTGTTCACGGATGATGGACTCGAATCAGTGGTGAGGAAGTGCAAAATTATTTGGATTTGTTATACACTTGAATCCTTGTATCCTTGGACACGTCAGATTGGGTGGCTGTGAATGACATACCGTTTAACACATGGAATATCTAGATGTTCCACATTTAGAAGAATATATCTTGAATAAGTTTGTTTAGAAATGGATGCTCACCACGCAGCTCTGAGCCAAAAGACCATGAAGCATTCATTAATAGAAAGCTGAAGCGCGTTTTCAGATTCTTAATAGACGGGCTAACAGAATGTTATCCAACTTTCCACGAATATTATAAAGATTCAGACTACGAACATAACATCGAATAACGAATGATTGTCATCGTAAAATGATGGAGTACCACAGGGTGGTGAGGTGTTTGTAACGTTCCATGGACTAGACTATTGCGACGTCTGGATTTGTGTGACTCAACCAAAAGAAATAATAAGCCATGATATTATTATTATCTATGGAGTAGTGTCTATTAGAGGAGAACTGAGTTCATTAATGAAGAGAGTGGACGAGAGGTGGATATAACTCATCCCTCTAGAATACAAGTTCTGCCTGCACTAGGTTTGCTAGGCGGACGATCTATTTTATCATAATCTAACTGCGTGCGTTTCTGACTCGCCCTGCATTGAGTCCTTTAAAGCAAAATTGGATCAACATATCCATAATTTGTAAGCCTATCCTAGATGCAGCCGTTATATACATTTTTTGTTATTTTAAAGGTTTCGCAATACTCCCCTTAAATACTTGAAACCTTTAACCACTTCGGGTCAATACATTGTTCCATTTATTTTCAGAAAGCTATCAACTTTCAGTCTGAATATTTAGAATTTTGTAATAAGACATTGACGCTTTTACGCTGTTCAATTTTATGGTTTGTGCATATAACAAAACCATTTTTGCAGAATAATTTTTACACATTATCGATGAAAAATAATACGTCTTTTGTAGGTCAAAACGTGCACTCTCACTACGAGCGCGAAAACATTGGTTCACCTTCGTTGCGTTCAGCTTTCTGTGTTCTGCGGAGTGATGATTCATCTACTAACAGTGGTGTGTTTTGATTGCTTCATGTTCACCTAACCTGAAGCGATACCGGTCACTGCTCATGAACTTAAAACAAATGTAACTGCATTGAAAAAAACATACGTTGCGACTCTAAAATCGATGAAGAAATTTATAACGTGAGGTTGCACACTCTATCGTCACTAATGGAACATCCCTTCGTGGTAGAATACACGTGAAACCATTAGCTGATTAAATCAGAGCATAAAAGAAGACAATTAACGAATTTAAAATTGGTGCATTCATTTGAGCAAACAATTGGAAAAATCAAATCCATGGCCAACTTTCAGGCAACACGTAACGTGATACATAAAACTAAAATCCAGATCCCTGCAGGAACAAATTATGAGATTAAAGGCCAGTGTGTCTGTGGGATTGCTATAATGCTGGTTTGGTTTAAATCACGAGGAATCGACAATCTATGTGCTCTAGTTCTCCGCGCAACTTTCTATAAGTATTCAGTACCTGAATACAAAGAATATATGGAATTGGTGACAATTTGCAAGGTTTACATCAGTAAGGTTTTCACAAAGTTTATTGTGCAACATGTCCATGTTAAGTAACCGTTTCTAGTTACTCGAAACCCATAATCATTGATATGCTTACTAAAAACATGCAGGTTGATACTAGTAATAACAATTCAATTCTATTCAATTTAGCGGTCTAAAAAGCGTATAGGTTTACAAAATCCACAGAAGGATATAATAATTACCAATAACACTGGTAGTAAAATGGGATTCGTTCGATTATTGAGCAGTTCTGGAATCAAATAAACATCCTCAGAAAAGAAACTGTTTTAAATTGGTTGGATGGCACATGTTACTCCTTGTGATCAAAATTTATAGTTTACTTCGTTGCATTGGTTCAAACTTTGAAGTTGTAATGGTGTAGAATATATAGGTTCAATATTTGGATTGGCCGATAAGAATTTATCCAAATTCGATTTGAATATGTCCAAGTTGATGAATGTGTAACTTTAGAGGGTAGGGATTTCCAGGTAAAACATACGCGTACACAATAAAATACCTTCGACTGTTCAGTCTCGATTCGGGAATATGTACTGTGTATTCATGACTCCCGCTGGTTTGAGGTGGTAGTTGGGTGAATAAGTTTTCCAGGTGGTGATTAGGGATGTTCAATATATTAAACATAAGAATGAAATCACCTTCAAGACGGTGGTAGTGAGAGCCGGAGAGATTGAGACTTGTAATACTATCTTCGAATCGTTTGTGCTTTAAACCACATACGAGCTCGATGATCCTATGATATATTCTCTGCAAGAGGCTGATGTCCTTCTGTAGCCAGGGTGACCAAGCCTGAGCCGCATACTCAATCGTTGGCCTCATAAACGTACTAATTATTCGATGAACAGTTTGCTTTGTGAAACACACGAACAAGCGTTTTAGCAGAAGCAGTACTCTTGACGTCTTTTCATTGACAGCTGTGGGTTTATTTGACGGTTTAATGTGCTGCTCACCCACACTAAAATCCTTCTCCTTATAAGTGCTTTCAAGATTATGGGAACCAAGGGTGTAAGAGCACTCGAAATGTCTTCCAACAGTTAATACCTTGAATTGTATGACAGTGAAAAAAAATTCATTTCTAAGTGACCAGTCCTGTAAAGCATCGAATTCCAGTTGAACCTGTCTGCAATCATGAGTTGTGCGTACTTGTGTCCACAAATTGATGTCATCCAAAAATAACAAGATATTGCAGCGAACAAAATTAGGTACGTCGTTTGCGTAGATCAGGAAAAGAATTGGTTCAAGCACTGAACCATGCGGCACTCCACTCGCTCATTTAATAAGTCGTTTCAAAGCGCCATCAACACTTATTCGAATTATGCGGTCACGGAGATAATCCTCAAACCAGGCTAGTAATGAACCCTCGATAACACGTTGCTCTATTTATTGTAGTAACAGACTGTGGTTGACAATATCAAATGCATTTAACATATCAAGATGACAAGCGTGTATTGTGAGACCTTCGTCTACAGCTTGTGTCAAGTTATGGAGGGCGAGCACAAGGTTTAAAAGGAAAGAGTGTCTTTTTCTGAAGACGTATTTTTCGACTGCGAGCAAGCAATTGTCTCCCAGAAGTTTCGTTACGCTGTTTTGTTTAGAGATCACCGGTAGTAGTGTTACTTGTCGATAGTTGGATACTTCAGAACAGTTTACTTCTTTGTAGTTGGGGATAATGATGTCACACTTCCACTTAAAGAGAACGATCCGTTAAGTTGAAGAGAGTTTAAACAAGTACGTGATGGGCGCACACAAAGTATGAGCACACTTTTTCAGAATCAGCGTGGTAGTTTCGTCAGATCCGGAAAATTATTTCCTGTTGAGATTCACGAATTTGCGGACAACACCGTCCGAGGTAATAGTTAGTTGTAGATAAACATTTTCGGGTGAAATAACGAGAGTTAAGGATCAATTTAATTTTCAATTTCAATTTCTATTCAATTTCAATTCAATTTAATGGTCGAAAAAGCACATAGCTTTACAAAAACCACAGAATAATATGCGAATTACAAATAACATAGGTAGTAAAACGGGATTCGTTTGCCTACTGATCAGTTCAGGAATCTCGTAAAAATACGTAGAGAAAAAATTGTTTTCCACCGGTTTGATTGGGTAAATATGTAAGGTTTATTTCGATGCATGGATTCAAAGCTTTATGATGCAGAATATATTGGTTTAATGTTTGGATTGGTCGACATGAAGTTATCCAAGTTCGATTTATATATATTCAAGTTGGGTGAATGTGCATCGTTACGGGGTAGGGAGTTCCAAGTAAAACATACACGTACAGAATAAAAATACTTTCGACAGTTCAGCCTCGAGTCGGGAATAAGCACTGTATAGTTATGACTCCTGCTTAATCGTGGTGGTAGTCGTGTGAATAGTTGATTCAGGGGATGGTTGTGGGTGTGCAATATATTGAACATGAGAATCAAGTCGCCTCTAAGACGGCGGTAGCGAGAGTCGAAGAGATTGAGGCTTGTAATCCGATCTTCGTATTGTTTATGTTTTAAACTACTTACTAGCTTGGTGGTCCGATGATATATTCTCTGCAAGAGACTGATGTCATTCTGTAGCCAGGGTGACCAAGCATGAACCGCATACGAGTGGAGACAGTGGAGCACAAATGCTCTAGGACGTCGGTAAATTGTGTTGCTGTCGTTGATTGAAGGCTGATTATATTAATAAGTAGTATATGACGTTCGACAATCAGGACGGAAGTACACGACCGGTTTCACGGTTGTTGTCTCTCATCAGTTATGCGCATTTTGTGTCTTCGGGCCATCTCGTCTTCAAGCAATCAGACATGTTTAGCTATTGTAACGTTGCAAAGTATAACATGAATACAGTCAAAACTATTGTTACAGTCAAATACAATTCGCTTCCACATTAATGAATCGGTAATCCACTTCTCTCATGATTGTGCGACGACCTATCAGATTACCGCGCAAGAATGGGAGTATATGGAGTCATATCAAAAATAATAAACCACCAACGGAATCCCACAAATATCTCTGCTAGGTCCGGTTCTCTCTCCTAAACATAAACCATTAACCCCCACTCATAATACTAAGAAGCGTTCTGTTCACGGATGATGGACTCGAATCAGTGGTGAGGAAGTGCAAAATTATTTGGATTGGTTATACACTTGAATCCTTGTATCCTTGAGCATGTCAGATTAGGTGGCTGTGAATGATATACCGTTTAACACATGGAATATCTAGATGCTCTACATTTGGAAGAATATATCTTGGATAAGTTTCTTGAGAAATGAATGCTCGTCACGCATCCCTGAGACAAAAGACCATGAAGCATTCAGTGATATAAAGCTTAAGCGCGTTTTCGGATTCTGAATAGACAGGCTAACAGAATGTTATCCATCTTTCCACGAATATTATAAAGGTTCAGACTACGAACTTAACATCGGAAAACGAATGATTGTCATCGTAGAACGATGGAGTACCACAGGGTGGTGAAGTTTTGGTGACGTTCCGTAGACTAAACTACTGCGACTTCTGGGTTTGTGTGACTCTACCAGAAGAAACAGTGAGCCTTGATATTATTATTACCTATAGAATAGTGTCTATTAAAGGAGACCCAATGTAGAGAGTAGACGAGAGGTGGATATAACTCATCCTTCTAGGACACACGTTCTGCCTGCACTATGTTTGCTAGGCGGACTTCCAATTTTTAGCATATTCTACCTGCGTGCGGCTTCAACTCGCCCTGCATTAAGACCTTTATAGCAGAAGTGGATTAACATATCCATAATTTGTAAGCCTATCCTAGATGCACTCGTTATATACAATTTGTTGTCGTTTTAAATGTTTCGCAATCATCACCATTCATACTTGAAGCCTTCAACTACTTCGGGTCAATGCATTGTTCCATTTATTTTCAGAAAGGTAACAACTTTCAGTCTGAATATTTAGAATTTTGAATAAGACATTGACGCTTTTATGCTGCTCAATTTTATGGTTTGTGAATATAACAAAACCATTTTCTGCAGAATAACTTTTACGCATTATCGATGAAAAATAATACGTGTTCTGTAGGTCAAAACATGCACTCTCAATACGCGCGCGAAAACATTGGTTCACCTTCGTTGCGTTCAGCTTTCTATGTTCTGCGGAATAATGATTCATCTACTAACAGTGGTGTGTTTTGATTACTTCAAGTTCATCTAACTTGTAGCGAAACCGGTCACTGCGCATGAACCTAAAGCAAATGTAACTGAACTGAAAAAACATACGTTGCGACACTAAAATCGATGAAGAAATTTAAAACGTGATCACTTGAGGTTACGCACCCTATAGTCAGTGATGGAACATCCCTTTGTTGTTGAATACACTTGGAACCAATTGTTGATCAAATCAGAGCATACAGGAAGGCAATTTACAAATTTAAAATTGATGCTTCCATTTGAGCTAACAATCGGATAAATCAAATACATGCCCAACTTTCAAGCAACACGTAACCTGATACATAAAATTAAAATCCAGATCCATACGGGAACAGATTATGAGATTAAAGGCCAGTGTGGCTGTAGAAATGCTTTTATGCTGGTTTGGTTTAAATCCCGAGGAAGCTACAATTTATGTTCTCTAGTTCTCCTCGAAACGTTCTAGAAGTATTCAGTCCCTGAATACGAAGAATATATGGAATTAGTGACAATTTGCAAGGTTTACATCAGTAAGGTTTTCACAACGTTTATTGTGCAACATGTCCATGTTAAGTAACCGTTTCTAGTTACTCGAAACCCATAATCGTTGATATGCTTACTAAAAACATGCAGGTTGATACTAGTAATATCAATTCAATTCAATTTAATTTAGCGTTCTAAAAAGCGTATAGGTTTACAATATCCACAGAAGGATATAATAATTACCAATAACACTGGTAGTAAAACGGGATTTGTTTGATTACTGTGCAGTTCTGGAATCAAATAAACATCCTCAGAAAAGAAACTGTTTTAGATTGGTTGGATGGCACATGTTACTCCTTGTGATCAAAATTTATAGTTTACTTCAATGCACGGGTTCAAACTTCGAAGTTGTAATGGTGTAAAATATATAGGTTCAATATTTGGATTGGCCGATAAGAATTTATCCAAATGCGATTTGAATATGTCCAAGTTGATGAATGTGTAACTTTAGAGGGAAGGGATTTCCAGGTAAAACATACGTGTACACAATGAAATACCTTTGAATGTTCAGTCTCGATTCGGGAATATGTACTGTGTATTCATCACACCCGCTGGTTCGAGGTGGTAGTTGGGCGAATAATTTATTCAGGTGATTTCTGGATATGTGCAATATAATAAACAAGAATGAAATCACCTATAAGACGGTGGTAGTGAGAGCCGCAGTGATTGAGACTAGTAAAATTATCTTCAAATCGTTTGTGCTTTAAACCACATACGAGCTCGATGATTCAATGATATATTCTCTGCAAGAGGCTGATGTCCTTCTGTAGCCAGGGTGACCAAACCTGAGCAGCATACTCCATGGTTGGCCTCATAAACGTACTAATTATTCGATGAACAGTTTGCTTCGTGGAACTCCCGAACAAGCGTTTCAGCAGAAGAAGTACTCTCGAAGTCTTTTCTTTGACAGCTGTATGGTTATATGACGGTTTAATGTGCTGCTCACCAACACTAAAATCCTTCTCCATATAAGTGGTTTCAAGATTATGGGAACCAAGGGTGTAAGAGCACTCGAAATATCTTCCAAAAGTTAATACCTTGAATTGTATGGCATTGAAAGAAAATTCATTTCTAACTGACTACTCCTGTAAAGCATCGATTTCCAGTTGAAGCTGTCTGAAATCATCAGTTGTGCGTACATGTGTCCACAACTTGATGTCATCAGAAAATAACAAGATTTTGCAGCGAACAAGTTTAGGTAAGTCGTTTGCATAGATCAGGAAAAGAATTGGTTCAAGCACTGATCCATGCGGCACTCCACTCGCTCATTTAAGAAGTCGTTACAAAGCGCCATCAACACTTATTCGAATTATACGGTCGCGGAGATAATCCTCAAACCAGGCTAGTAATGAACCCTCGATAACACGTTGCTCTATTTATTGTAGTAACAGACTGTGGTTGACAATATCAAATGCATTTAACATATCAAGATGACAAGCGTGTATTGTGAGACCTTTGTCTACAGCTTGTGTCAAGTTATTGACGGCGAGCACAAGGTTTGAAAGGAAAGAGTGTCTTATTTGAAAGAAGTTTTTTTCGACTGCGAGCAAGCAATTGTCTCCCAGATGTTTTGTGACGCTGTTTCATTTAGAGATCACCGGTAGTAGTGTTACTGGTCGATAGTTAGATACTTCAGAACAGTTTACTTCTTTGTAGTTGGGGAAAATGATGTCATACTTCCACTTAAAGAGAACGATCCGTTAAGTTGAAGAGAGTTTAAACAAGTACGTGATGGGCGTACACAAAGTATGAGCATACTTTTTTAGAATCAGCGTGGTAGTTTCGTCAAATCCGGAAAATTATTTCGTGTTGAGATTTAGCAATGTGCGGACAACACCGTCCGAGGTAATATTTTGTTGTTGTAAAACATTTTCTGGTGAAATAACGAGAGTTAAGGATCAATTCAATTCTCAATTTCTATTTCTATTCATTTTCCATTCAATTTAATGGTCTAAAAAGCACATAGCTTTACAAAAACCACAGAATAATATGCGAATTACAAATAACATAGGTAGTAAAACGGGATTCGTTTGCCTACTGATCAGTTCAGGAATCACGTAAAAATACATTGTTTTCAACCGGTTTGATTGGGTAAATATGTAAGGTTTATTTCGATGCATGGATTCAAAGCTTTATGATGCAGAATATATTGCGGTCAATGTTTGGATTGGTCGACATGAAGTTATCCAAGTTCGATTTGAATATATCCAAGTTGGGTGAATGTGCATCGTTACGGGGTAGGGAGTTCCAAGTAAGACATACACGTACAGAATAAAAATACCTTCGACAGTTCAGCCTTGAGTCGGGAATAAGCACTGTATAGTTATGACTCCGGCTTGTTCGTGGTGGTAGTCGTGTGAATAGTTGATTCGGGGGATGGTTGTGGGTATGCAGTACATTGAACATAAGAATCAAGTCGCCTCTAAGACGGCGGTAGCGAGAGTCGAAGAGATTAGGGCTTGTAATGCGATTTTCGTACTGTTTATGTTTTAAACCACTTACGAGCTTGGTGGTCCGATGATATATTCTCTGCAAGAGACTGATGTCCTTCTGTAGCCAGGGTGACCGAACCTGAACCGCATACGAGTGGAGACAGTGGAGCAGAAATGGTCTAGGACGTCGGTAAATTGTGTTGCTGTCGTTGATTAAAGGCTGATTATATTAACAAGTAGTTCATAACGTTCGAAAATCAGGACGGAAGGACACGACCGGTTTCTCAGTTGTTGTCTCTCATCAGTTATGCGCATTGTGTGTCTTCGGGCCATCTCGTCTTCAAGCAATCAGACATGTTTAGATATTGTAACGTTGCAAAGTATAACATGAATACAGTCAAAGCTATTGATACAGTCAAATACAATTCGCTTCTAAATTGATGAATCGGTAATCCACTTCTCTCATAATTTTGCGACGACCTATCAGATTAACGCACAAGAATGGGAGTATATGGAGTCATATCAAAAATATTAAACCACCAACGGAATCCCACAAAGGTCTCTGCTAGTTTCGCTTCTTTCTCATATTCATAAACGATTTACCACCACTCACAATACTAAAAAGTGTTCTGTTCACGGATGATGGACTCGAATCAGTGGTGAGGATGTGCAAAATTATTTGGATTTGTTATACACTTGAATCCTTGTATCCTAGAACATGTCAGATTGGGTGGCTGTGAATGATATACCGTTTACCACATGGAAAAGCGAGATGCTCCACATTTGGAAGAATATTTCTTGGATATGATTGTTGAGAAATGGAGGCTCAGCACGTAGCTCTGAGTCAAAAGACCATGAAGTATTCAATAATAGGAAGCTGGAGAGCGTTGCCGGAATCTTCGTAGAAAGGCAAACAGATTCTCACTCATCTTTACGCGAATATTATAAAGGTTCAGACCTCGAACATATCATCGAATAACGAATGATTGTTATCGTAAAACGATGAAGTACCACAGGGTGGTGCGCTTAGCCACGGGTTTTCGTAACGTTAATAGACTAGACTATTGCGACGTCTGGGTTTGTGTGACTCAACCGAAAGAAATAATAGGCCTTGATATTATTATTACCTATAGACTAGTGTCTGTTAAAGGAGACCTACGTTCATCAATGTACAGATTAGACGAGAGGTGGATATAACTCATACCTCTAGGACACAAGTTCTGCCTGCACTATGTTTGCTAGGCGGACTATCTATTTTAGATTAATCTAACTGCGTGAGATTCTGACTCGCCCTGCATTGAGTCCTTCAAAACAAAATTAAATTAACATATCCATAATTTGTAAGCCTATCCTAGATACACTCGTTATGCTCAATTTTTTTGTTATTTTAATGGTTTCGAAATAATCCCATTAAATACTTTAAACGTTTAACTACTTCGGGTCAATACATTGTTCCATTTATTTTCAGAAAGCTATCAACTTTCAGTCCGAATATTTAGAATTTTAGAATAAGACATTGACGCTTTTATGCTGTTCAATTTTATGGTTTGTGAATATAACAAAACCATTTTCTGAAGAATAACTTTTACGCATTATCGATGAAAAATAATACGTGTTCTGTAGGTCAAAACATGCACTCTCAATACGCTCGCGAAAATATTGGTTCACCTTCGTTGCGTTCAGCTTTCTATGTTCTGCAAAATAATGATTCACCTACTAACAGTGGTGTGTTTTGATTACTTCAAGTTCATCTAACTTGTAGCGAAACCGGTCACTGCGCATGAACCTAAAGCAAATGTAACTGAACTGAAAAAACATACGTTGCGACTCTAAAATCGATGAAGAAATTTAAAACGTGATCACTTGTGGTTACGCACCCTATAGTCAGTGATGGAACATCCCTTTGTTGTTCAATACACTTGGAACCAATTGTTGATCAAATCAGAGCATACAGGAAGGCAATTTACAAATTTAAAATTGGTGCTTCCGTTTGAGCTAACAATCGGATAAATCAAATACATGCCCAACTTTCAAGCAACACTTAACCTGATACATAAAATTAAAATCCAGATCCATACGGGAACAGATTATGAGATTAAAGGCCAGTGTGGCTGTAGAAATGCTTTTATGCTGGTTTGGTTTAAATCCCGAGGAAGCTACAATTTATGTTCTCTAGTTCTCCGCGCAACGTTCTAGAAGTATTCAGTCCCTGAATACGAAGAATATATGGAATTAGTGACAATTTGCAAGGTTTATATCAGTAAGGTTTTCACAACGTTTATTGTGCAACATGTCCATGTTAAGTAACCGTTTATAGTTACTCGAAACCCATAATCGTTGATATGCTTACTAAAAACATGCAGGTTGATACTAGTAATATCAATTCAATTCAATTCAATTTAGCGGTCTAAAAAGCGTATAGGTTTACAAAATCCACAGAAGAATATGATAATTACCAATAACACTGGTAGTAAAATGGGATTTGTTTGATTACTGAGCAGTTCTGGAATCAAATTAACATCCTCAGAAAAGAAACTGTTTTAGATTGGTTGGATGGCACATGTTACTCCTTGTGATCAAAATTTATAGTTTACTTCAATGCACGGGTTCAAACTTCTAAGTTTGAATGGTGTAGAATATATAGGTTCAATATTTGGATTGGCCGATGAGAATTTATCCAAATGCGATTTGAATATGTCCAAGTTGATGAATGTGTAACTTTAGAGGGAAGGGATTTCCAGGTAAAACATACGTGTACACAATGAAATACCTTTGAATGTTCAGTCTCGATTCGGGAATATGTACTGTGTATTCATCACACCCGCTGGTTCGATGTGGTAGTTGGGCGAATAATTTATTCAGGTGATTTCTGGATATGTGCAATATAATAAACATAAGAATGAAATCACCTTTAAGACGGTGGTAGTGAGAGCCGAAGTGATTGAGACTCGTGAAATTATCTTCGAATCATTTGTGTTTTAAACCACATACGAGCTCGATGATCCAATGATATATTCTCTGCAAGAGGCTGATGTCCTTCTGTAGCCAGGGTGACCAAGCCTGAGCCGCATACTCCAGGGTTGGCCTCATAAACGTACTAATTATTAGATTAACAGTGTGCTTCGTGAAACTCCCGAACAAGCGTTTCAGCAGAAGCATTACTCTTGACGTCTTTTCCTTGACAACCGTGGGGTTATATGACGGTTTAATGTGCTGCTCACCAACACTAAAATCCTTCTCCATATAAGTGGTTTCAAGATTATGGGAACCAAGGGTGTAAGAGCACTCGAAATATCTTCCAAAAGTTAATACCTTGAATTGTATGGCATTGAAAGAAAATTCATTTCTAACTGACCAGTCCTGTAAAGCATCGATTTCCAGTTGAAGCTGTCTGAAATCATTAGTTGTGCGTACATGTATCCACAACTTGATGTCATCAGAAAATAACAAGATTTTGCAGCGAACAAGTTTAGGTAAGTCGTTTGCATAGATCAGGAAAAGAATTGGTTCAAGCACTGATCCATGCGGCACTCCACTCGCTCATTTAAGAAGTCGTTACAAAGCGCCATCAACACTTATTCGAATTATACGGTCGCGGAGATAATCCTCAAACCAGGCTAGTAATGAACCCTCGATAACACGTTGCTCTATTTATTGTAGTAACAGACTGTGGTTGACAATATCAAATGCATTTAACATATCAAGATGACAAGCGTGTATTGTGAGACCTTTGTCTACAGCTTGTGTCAAGTTATTGACGGCGAGCACAAGGTTTGAAAGGAAAGAGTGTCTTATTTGAAAGAAGTTTTTTTCGACCGCGAGCAAGCAATTGTCTCCCAGATGTTTTGTGACGCTGTTTCATTTAGAGATCACCGGTAGTAGTGTTACTGGTCGATAGTTAGATACTTCAGAACAGTTTACTTCTTTGTAGTTGGGGAAAATGATGTCATACTTCCACTTAAAGAGAACGATCCGTTAAGTTGAAGAGAGTTTAAACAAGTACGTGATGGGCGTACACAAAGTATGAGCATACTTTTTTAGAATCAGCCTGCTAGTTTCGTCAAATCCGGAAAATTATTTGGTGTTGAGATTTAGCAATGTGCGGACAACACCGTCCGAGGTAATATTTTGTTGTTGTAAAAAATATATGTTGAAATAACGAGAGTTAAGGATCAATTCAATTCTCAATTTCTATTTCTTTTCATTTTCCATTTAATTTGATGGTCTAAAAAGCACATAGCTTTACAAAAACCACGAAATAATATGCGAATTACAAATAACATAGGTAGTAAAACGGGATTCGTTTGCCTACTGATCAGTTCAGGAATCACGTAAAAATACATTGTTTTCAACCGGTTTGATTGGGTAAATATGTAAGGTTCATTTCGATGCATGGATTCAAAGCTTTATGATGCAGAATATATTGCGGTCAATGTTTGGATTGGTCGACATGAAGTTATCCAAGTTCGATTTGAATATATCCACGTTGGGTGAATGTGCATCGTTACGGGGTATGAAGTTCCAAGTAAAACATACACGTACAGAATAAAAATACCTTCGACAGTTCAGCCTCGAGTCGGGAATAAGCACTGTATAGTTATGACTCCGTCTTGTTCGTGGTGGTAGTCGTGTGAATAGTTGATTCGGGGGATGGTTGTGGGTATGCAGTATATTGATCATAAGAATCAAGTCGCCTCTAAGACGGCGGTAGCGAGAGTCGAAGAGATTAGGGCTTGTAATCCGATCTTCGTACTGTTTATGTTTTAAACCACTTACGAGCTTGGTGGTCCGATGATATATTCTCTGCAAGAGACTGATGTCCTTCTGTAGCCAGGGCGACCGAACCTGAACCGCATACGAGTGGAGACAGTGGAGCAAAAATGGTCTAGGACGTCGGTAAATTGTGTTGCTGTCGTTGATTAAAGGCTGATTATATTAACAAGTAGTTCATAACGTTCGAAAATCAGGACGGAAGGACACGACCGGTTTCTCGGTTGTTGTCTCTCATCAGTTATGCGCATTGTGTGTCTTCGGGCCATCTCGTCTTCAAGCAATCAGACATGTTTAGATATTGTAACGTTGCAAAGTATAACATGAATACAGTTAAAGCTATTGATACAGTCAAATACAATTCCCTTCTACATTGATGAATCGGTAATCCACTTCTCTCATGATTTTGCGACGACCTATCAGATTAACGCGCAAGAATGGAAGTATATGGAGTCATATCAAAAATATTAAACCACCAACGGAATCCCACAAAGGTCTCTGCTAGGCTCGCTTCTTTCTCATATTCATAAACGATTTACCACCACTCACAATACTAAAAAGTGTTCTGTTCACGGATGATGGACTCGAATCAGTGGTGAGGATGTGCAAAATTATTTGGATTTGTTATACACTTGAATCCTTGTATCCTTGAACATGTCAGATTGGGTGGCTGTGAATGATATACCGTTTACCACATGGAAAAGCGAGATGCTCCACATTTGGAAGAATATTTCTTGGATATGATTGTTGAGAAACGGAGGCTCAACACGTAGCTCTGAGTCAAAAGACCATGAAGAATTCAATAATAGGAAACTGGAGAGCGTTGCCGGAATCTTCGTAGAAAGGCAAACAGATTCTCACTCATCTTTCCGCGATTATTATAAAGGTTCATACCTCGAACATATCATCGAATAACGAATGATGTTATCGTAAAACGATGAAGTACCACAGGGTGGTGCGGTTAGCCACGGGTTTTTGTAACGTTCCATAGACTAGACTATTGCGACGTCTGGGTTTGTGTGACTCAACCGAAAGAAATAATAGGCCTTGATATTATCATTACCTATAGACTAGTGTCTCTTAAAGGAGACCTATGTTCATCAATGTACAGATTAGACGAGAGGTGGATATAACTCATAACTCTAGGACACAAGTTCTGCCTGCACTATGTTTGCTAGGCGGACTATCTATTTTAGGTTAATCTAACTGCGTGCGATTCTGACTCGCCCTGCATTGAGTCCATCAAAACAAAATTAAATTAACCTATCCATAATTTGTAAGCCTATCCTAGATACACTCGTTATGTTTAATTTTTTGTTATTTTAATGGTTTCGAAATAATCCCATTAAATACTTTAAACGTTTAACTACTTCGGGTCAATACATTGTTCCGTTTATTTTCAGAAAGCTATCAACTTTCAGTCCGAATATTTATAATTTTGGAATAAGACATTGACGCTTTTATGCTGTTCAATTTTATGGTTTGTGAATATAACAAAACCATTTTTGCAGAATAATTTAACACATTATCGATGAAAAATCATACGTCTTTTGTAGGTCAAAACCTGCACTCTCAATACGAGCGCGAAAACATTGGTTCACCTTCGTTGCGTTCAGCTTTCTATGTTCTGTGGAATAATGATTCATCTACTAACAGTGGTGTGTTTTGATTACTTCAAGTTCATCTAACTTGTAGCGAAACCGGTCACTGCGCATGAACCTAAAGCAAATGTAACTGAACTGAAAAAACATACGTTGCGACTCTAAAATCGATGAAGAAATTTAAAACGTGATCACTTGAGGTTACGCACCCTATAGTCAGTGATGGAACATCCCTTTGTTGTTGAATACACTTGGAACCAATTGTTGATCAAATCAGAGCATACAGGAAGGCAATTTACAAATTTAAAATTGGTGCTTCCATTCGAGCTAACAATCGGATAAATCAAATACATGCCCAACTTTCAAGCAACACGTAACCTGATACATAAAATTAAAATCCAGATCCCTACAGGAACAGATTATGAGATTAAAGGCCAGTGTGGCTGTAGAAATGCTTTTATGCTGGTTTGGTTTAAATCCCGAGGAAGCTACAATTTATGTTCTCTAGTTCTCCGCGCAACGTTCTAGAAGTATTCAGTCTCTGAATACGAAGAATATATGGAATTAGTGACAATTTGCAAGGTTTATATCAGTAAGGTTTTCGCAACGTTTATTGTGCAACATGTCCATGTTAAGTAACCGTTTATAGTTACTCGAAACCCATAATCGTTGATATGCTTACTAAAAACATGCAGGTTGATACTAGTAATATCAATTCAATTCAATTCAATTTAGCGGTCAAAAAAGCATATAGGTTTACAAAATTCACAGAAGAATATGATAATTACCAATAACACTGGCAGTAAAATGGGATTCGTTTGATTACTGAGCAGTTCTGGAATCAAATTAACATCCTCAGAAAAGAAACTGTTTTAGATTGGTTGGATGGCACATGTTACTCCTTGTGATCAAAATTTATAGTTTACTTCAATGCACGGGTTCAAACTTCGAAGTTGTAATGGTGTAAAATATATAGGTTCAATATTTGGATTGGCCGATAAGAATTTATCCAAATGCGATTTGAATATATCCAAGTTGATGAATGCGTAACTTTAGAGGGTAGGGATTTCCAGGTAACACATACGCGTACACAATAAAATACCTTCGACTGTTCAGTCTCGATTCGGGAATATGTACTGTGTATTCATGACTCCCGCTGGTTCGAGGTGGTAGTTGGGTGGATAATTCTCTCAGATAATTTCTGGATATGTGCAATATAATAAACATAAGAGCGAAATCACCTTTAGAACGGTCGTATTGAGAGCCGAAGTGATTAAGACTTGTAAAATTATCTTCGAATCGTTTGTGCTTTAAACCACAAACGAGCTCGATGATCATATGATATATTCTCTGCAAGAGGCTGATGTCCTTCTGTAGCCAGGGTGACCAAGCCTGAGCCGCATACTCCATGGTTGGCCTCATAAACGTACTAATTATTCGATGAACAGTGTGCTTCGTGAAACCCCCGAACAAGCGTTTCAGCAGAAGCATTACTCTCGACGTCTTTTCCTTGACAACTGTGGGGTTATATGACGGTTTAATGTGCTGCTCACCAACACTAAAATCCTTCTCCATATAAGTGGTTTCAAGATTATGGGAACCAAGGGTGTAAGAGCACTCGAAATATCTTCCAAAAGTTAATACCTTGAATTGTATGGCATTGAAAGAAAATTCATTCTAACTGACCAGTCCTGTAAAGCATCGATTTCCAGTTGAAGCTGTCTGAAATCATCAGTTGTGCGTACATGTGTCCACAACTTGATGTCATCAGAAAATAACAAGATTTTGCAGCGAACAAGTTTAGGTAAGTCGTTTGCATAGATCAGGAAAAGAATTGGTTCAAGCACTGATTCATGTGGCACTCCACTCGCTCATTTAAGAAGTCGTTACAAAGCGCCATCAACACTTATTCGAATTATACGGTCGCGGAGATAATCCTCAAACCAGGCTAGTAATGAACCCTCGATAACACGTTGCTCTATTCATTGTAGTAACAGACTGTGGTTGACACTATCGATTGCATTTAACATATCAAGATGACAAGCGTGTATGGTGAGACCTTCGTCTACAGCTTGTGTCAAATTATTGACGGCGAGCACAAGGTTTGAAAGGAAAGAGAGTCTTATTTGAAAGAAGTTTTTTTCGACTGCGACTAAGCAATTGTCTCCCAGATGTTTCGTGACGCTGTTTCATCTAGAGATCACCGGTAGTAGTGTTACTGGTCGATAGTTGGATACTTCAGAACAGTTTACGTCTTTGTAGTTGGGGATAATGATGTCACACTTCCACTTAAAGAGAACGATCCGTTAAGTTGAAGAGAGTTTAAACAAGTACGTGATGGGCGTACACAAAGTATGAGCATACTTTTTTACAATCAACGTGGTAGTTTCGTCAGATCCGGACAATTATTTCCTGTTGAGATTTACGAATTTGCGGACAACACCGTCCGAGGTAATATTTTGTTGTTGCAAAACATTTTCGGGTGGAATAACGAGAGTTAAGGATCAATTCAATTCTCAATTTCTATTTCTATTCATTTTCCATTTAATTTGATGGTCTAAAAAGCACATAGCTTTACAAAAACCACAGAATAATATGCGAATTACAAATAACATAGGTAGTAAAACGGGATTCATTTGCCCACTGATCAGTTCAGGAATCACGTAAAAATACATTGTTTTCAACCGGTTTGATTGGGTAAATATGTAAGGTTTATTTCGATGCATGGATTCAAAGCTTTATGAGGCAGAATATATTGCGGTCAATGTTTGGATTGGTCGACATGAAGTTATCCAAGTTCGATTTGAATATATCTAAGTTGGGTGAATGTGCATCGTTACGGGGTAGGGAGTTCCAAGTAAGACATACACGTACAGAATAAAAATACCTTCGACAGTTCAGCCTTGAGTCGGGAATAAGCACTGTATAGTTATGACTCCGGCTTGTTCGTGGTGGTAGTCGTGTGAATAGTTGATTCGGGGGATGGTTGTGGGTATGCAGTATATAGAACATAAGAATCAAGTCGCCTCTAAGACGGCGGTAGCGAGAGTCGAAGAGATTAGGGCTTGTAATCCGATTTTCGTACTGTTTATGTTTTAAACCACTTACGAGCTTGGTGGTCCGATGATATGTTCTCTGCAAGAGACTGATATAATTCTGTAGCTAGGGTGACCAAGCCTGAACCGCATACGAGTGGAGACAGTGGAGCAGAAATGGTCTAGGACGTCGGTAAATTGTGTTTCTGTCGTTGATTAAAGGCTGATTATATTGATAAGTAGTTCATAACGTTCGAAAATCAGGACGGAAGGACATGACCGGTTTCTCGGTTGTTGTCTCTCATCAGTTATGCGCATTGTGTGTCTTCGGGCCATCTCGTCTTCAAGCAATCAGACATGCTTAGCTATTGTAACCTTGCAAAGTATAACATGAATACATTCAAAGCTATTGATACAGTCAAATACAATTCGCTTCTACATTGATGAATCGGTAATCCACTTCTCTCATGATTTTGCGACGACCTATCAGATTACCGCGCAAGAATGGGAGTATATGGAGTTATATCAAAAATATTAAACCGCAAACGGAAACCCACAAATATCTCTGCCAGGTCCGGTTCTCTCTCCTAAACATAAACGACTAACCCGCGCTCATAATACTAAAAAGCGTTCTGTTCACGGATGATGGACTCGAATCAGTGGTGAGGATGTGCAAAATTATTTGGATTTGTTATACACTTGAATCCTTGTATCCTTGAACATGTCAGATTGGGTGGCTGTGAATGATATACCGTTTAACACATGGAAAAGCGAGATGCTCCGCATTTGGAAGAATATTTCTTGGATATGATTGTTGAGAAACGGAGGCTCAACACGTAGCTCTGAGTCAAAAGACCATGAAGTATTCAATAATAGGAAGCTGGAGAGCGTTGCCGGAATCTTCGTAGAAAGGCAAACAGATTCTCACTCATCTTTACGCGAATATTATAAAGGTTCAGACCTCGAACATAACATCGAATAACGAATGATGTTATCGTAAAACGATGAAGTACCACAGGGTGGTGCGGTTAGCCACGGGTTTTGTAACGTTCCATAGACTAGACTATTGCGACGTCTGGGTTTGTGTGACTCAACCGAAAGAAATAATAGGCCTTGATATTATTATTACCTATAGACTAGTGTCTGTTAAAGGAGACCTACGTTCATCAATGTACAGATTAGACGAGAGGTGGATATAACTCATACCTCTAGGACACAAGTTCTGCCTGCACTATGTTTGCTAGGCGGACTATCTATTTTAGATTAATCTAACTGCGTGAGATTCTGACTCGCCCTGCATTGAGTCCTTCAAAACAAAATTAAATTAACATATCCATAATTTGTAAGCCTATCCTAGATACACTCGTTATGCTCAATTTTTTGTTATTTTAATGGTTTCGAAATAATCCCATTAAATACTTTAAACGTTTAACTACTTCGGGTCAATACATTGTTCCATTTATTTTCAGAAAGCTATCAACTTTCAGTCCGAATATTTAGAATTTTGGAATAAGACATTGACGCTTTTATGCTGTTCAATTTTATGGTTTGTGAATATAACAAAACCATTTTCTGCAGAATAACTTTTACGCATTATCGATGAAAAATAATACGTGTTCTGTAGGTCAAAACATGCACTCTCAATACGCGCGCGAAAACATTGGTTCACCTTCGTTGCGTTCAGCTTTCTATGTTCTGCGGATGATGATTCATCTACTAACAGTGGTGTGTTTTGATTACTTCAAGTTCATCTAACTTGTAGCGAAACCGGTCACTGCGCATGAACCTAAAGCAAATGTAACTGAACTGAAAAAACATACGTTGCGACTCTAAAATCGATGAAGAAATTTAAAACGTGATCACTTGAGGTTACGCACCCTATAGTCAGTGATGGAACATCCCTTTGTTGTTGAATACACTTGGAACCAATTGTTGATCAAATCAGAGCATACAGGAAGGCAATTTACAAATTTAAAATTGGTGCTTCCATTTGAGCTAACAATCGGATAAATCAAATACATGCCCAACTTTCAAGCAACACGTAACCTGATACATAAAATTAAAATCCAGATCCCTACAGGAACAGATTATGAGATTAAAGGCCAGTGTGGCTGTAGAAATGCTTTTATGCTGGTTTGGTTTAAATCCCGAGGAAGCTACAATTTATGTTCTCTAGTTCTCCGCGCAACGTTCTAGAAGTATTCAGTCCCTGAATACGAAGAATATATGGAATTAGTGACAATTTGCAAGGTTTATGTCAGTAAGGTTTTCACAAAGTTTATTGTGCAACATGTCCATGTTAGGTAACCGTTTTTAGTTACTCGAAACCCATAATCGTTGATATGCTTACTAAAAACATGCAGGTTGATACTACTAATATCAATTCAATTAAATTAAATTTAGCGGTCTAAAAAGCGTATAGGTTTACAAAATCCACAGAAGAATATGATAATTACCAATAACACTGGTAGTAAAATGGGATTTGTTTGATTACTGAGCAGTTCTGGAATCAAATAAACATCCTCAGAAAAGAAACTGTTTTAGATTGGTTGGATGGCACATGTTACTCCTTGTGATCAAAATTTATAGTTTACTTCAATGCACGGGTTCAAACTTCGAAGTTGTAGTGGTGTAAAATATATAGGTTCAATATTTGGATTGGCCGATAAGAATTTATCCAAATGCGATTTGAATATGTCCAAGTTGATGAATGTGTAACTTTAGAGGGAAGGGATTTCCAGGTAAACCATACGTGAACACAATGAAATACCTTCGACTGTTCAGTCTCGATTCGGGAATATGTACTGTGTATTCATCACACCCGCTGGTTCGAGGTGGTATTTGGGCGAATAATTTTTTCAGGTGATTTCTGGATATGTGCAATATAATAAACATAAGAATGAAATCACCTATAAGACGTTGTAGTGAGAGCCGAAGTGATTGAGACTCGTAAAATTATCTTCGAATCGTTTGTGCTTTAAACCACATACGAGCTCGATGATCCAATGATATATTCTCTGCAAGAGGCTGATGTCCTTCTGTAGCCAGGGTGACCAAGCCTGAGCCGCATACTCCATGGTTGGCCTCATAAACGTACTAATTATTCGATGAACAGTGTGCTTCGTGAAACCCCCGAACAAGCGTTTCAGCAGAAGCATTACTCTCGACGTCTTTTCCTTGACAACTGTAAGGTTATATGACGGTTTAATGTGCTGCTCACCAACACTAAAATCCTTCTCCATATAAGTGGTTTCAAGATCATAGGAACCAAGGGTGTAAGAGCACTCGAAATATCTTCCAAAAGTTAATACCTTGAATTGTATGGTATTGAAAGAAAATTCATTTCTAACTGACCAGTCCTGTAAAGCATCGATTTCCAGTTGAAGCTGTCTGAAATCATCAGTTGTGCGTACATGTATCCACAACTTGATGTCATCAGAAAATAACAAGATTTTGCAGCGAACAAGTTTAGGTAAGTCGTTTGCATAGACCAGGAAAAGAATTGGTTCAAGCACTGATCCATGCGGCACTCCACTCGCTCATTTAAGAAGTCGTTACAAAGCGCCATCAACACTTATTCGAATTATACGGTCGCGGAGATAATCCTCAAACCAGGCTAGTAATGAACCCTCGATAACACGTTGCTCTATTTATTGTAGTAACAGACTGTGGTTGACAACATCAAATGCATTTAACATATCAAGATGACAAGCGTGTATTGTGAGACCTTTGTCTACAGCTTGTGTCAAGTTATTGACGGCGAGCACAAGGTTTGAAAGGAAAGAGTGTCTTATTTGAAAGAAGTTTTTTTCGACCGCGAGCAAGCAATTGTCTCCCAGATGTTTTGTGACGCTGTTTCATTTAGAGATCACCGGTAGTAGTGTTACTGGTCGATAGTTAGATACTTCAGAACAGTTTACTTCTTTGTAGTTGGGGAAAATGATGTCATACTTCCACTTAAAGAGAACGATCCGTTAAGTTGAAGAGAGTTTAAACAAGTACGTGATGGGCGTACACAAAGTATGAGCATACTTTTTTAGAATCAGCGTGGTAGTTTCGTCAAATCCGGAAAATTATTTCGTGTTGAGATTTAGCAATGTGCAAACAACACCGTCCGAGGTAATATTTTGTTGTTGTAAAAATGTTTATGGTGAAATAACGAGAGTTAAGAATCAATTCAATTCTCAATTTCAATTTCTATTCATTTTCCATTCAATTTAATGGTCTAAAAAGCACATAGCTTTACAAAAACCACAGAATAATATGCGAATTACAAATAACATAGGTAGTAAAACGGGATTCGTTTGCCTACTGATCAGTTCAGGAATCACGTAAAAATACATTGTTTTCAACCGGTTTGATTGGGTAAATATGTAAGGTTCATTTCGATGCATGGATTCAAAGCTTTATGATGCAGAATATATTGCGGTCAATGTTTGGATTGGTCGACATGAAGTTATCCAAGTTCGATTTGAATATATCCACGTTGGGTGAATGTGCATCGTTACGGGGTATGGAGTTCCAAGTAAGACATACACGTACAGAATAAAAATACCTTCGACAGTTCAGCCTTGAGTCGGGAATAAGCACTGTATAGTTATGACTCCGGCTTGTTCGTGGTGGTAGTCGTGTGAACAGTTGATTCGGGGGATGGTTGTGGGTATGCAGTATATTGAACATAAGAATCAAGTCGCCTCTAAGACGGCGGTAGCGAGAGTCGAAGAGATTAGGGCTTGTAATCCGATCTTCGTACTGTTTATGTTTTAAACCACTTACGAGCTTGGTGGTCCGATGATATATTCTCTGCAAGAGACTGATGTCCTTCTGTAGCCAGGGCGACCGAACCTGAACCGCATACGAGTGGAGACAGTGGAGCAGAAATGGTCTAGGACGTCGGTAATTTTTGTTGCTGTCGTTGATTAAAGGCTGATTATATTAACAAGTAGTTCATAACGTTCGAAAATCAGGACGGAAGGACATGACCGGTTTCTCGGTTGTTGTCTCTCATCAGTTATGCGCATTGTGTGTCTTCGGGCCATCTCGTCTTCAAGCAATCAGACATGCTTAGCTATTGTAACCTTGCAAAGTATAACATGAATACAGTCAAAGCTATTGATACAGTCAAATACAATTCGCTTCTACATTGATGAATCGGTAATCCACTTCTCTCATGATTTTGCGGCGACTTATCAGATTAACACGCTAGAATGGGAGTATATGGAGTCATATCAAAAATATTAAACCACCAACGGAATCCCACAAAGGTCTCTGCTAGGTTCGCTTCTTTCTCATATTCATAAACGATTTACCACCACTCACAATACTAAAAAGTGTTCTTTTCACGGATGATGGACTCGAATCAGTGGTGAGGATGTGCAAAATTATTTGGATTTGTTATACACTTGAATCCTTGTATCCTTGAACATGTCAGATTGGGTGGCTGTGAATGATATACCGTTTAACACATGGAAAAGCGAGATGCTCCGCATTTGGAAGAATATTTCTTGGATATGATTGTTGAGAAACGGAGGCTCAACACGTAGCTCTGAGTCAAAAGACCATGAAGTATTCAATAATAGGAAGCTGGAGAGCGTTGCCGGAATCTTCGTAGAAAGGCAAACAGATTCTCACTCATCTTTACGCGAATATCATAAAGTTTCAGACCTCGAACATAACATCGAATAACCAATGATGTTATCGTAAAACGATGAAGTACCACAGGGTGGTGCGGTTAGCCACGGGTTTTTGTAACGTTCCATAGACTAGACTATTGCGACGTCCGGGTTTGTGTGACTCAACCGAAAGAAATAATAGGCCTTGATATTATTATTACCTATAGACTAGTGTCTGTTAAAGGAGACCTACGTTCATCAATGTACAGATTAGACGAGAGGTGGATATAACTCATACCTCTAGGACACAAGTTCTGCCTGCACTATGTTTGCTAGGCGGACTATCTATTTTAGATTAATCTAACTGCGTGCGATTCTGACTCGCCCTGCATTGAGTCCTTCAAAACAAAATTAAATTAACATATCCATAATTTGTAAGCCTATCCTAGATACACTCGTTATATACAATTTTTTGTTATTTTAATGGTTTCGAAATAATCCCATTAAATACTTTAAACTTTTAACTACTTCGGGTCAATACATTGTTTCATTTATTTTCAGAAAGCTATCAACTTTCAGTCCGAATATTTAGAATTTTGGAATAAGACATTGACGCTTTTATGCTGTTCAATTTTATGGTTTGTGAATATAACAAAACCATTTTCTGCAGAATAACTTTTACGCATTATCGATGAAAAATAATACGTGTTCAGTAGGTCAAAACATGCACTCTCAATAAGCGCGCGAAAACATTGGTTCACCTTCGTTGCGTTCAGCTTTCTATGTTCTGCGGAGTGATGATTCATCTACTAACAGTGGTGTGTTTTGATTACTTCAAGTTCATTTTACTTGTAGCGAAACCGTTCACTGCGCATGGACCTAAAGCAAATGTAACTGAACTGAAAAAACATACGTTGCGACTCTAAAATCGATGAAGAAATTTAAAACGTGATCACTTGAGGTTACGCACTCTATAGTCAGTGATGGAACATCCCTTTGTTGTTGAATACACTTGGAACCAATTGTTGATCAAATCAGAGCATACAGGAAGGCAATTTACAAATTTAAAATTGGTGCTTCCATTCGAGCTAACAATCGGATAAATCAAATACATGCCCAACTTTCAAGCAACACGTAACCTGATACATAAAATTAAAATCCAGATCCCTACAGGAACAGATTATGAGATTAAAGGCCAGTGTGGCTGTAGAAATGCTTTTATGCTGGTTTGGTTTAAATCCCGAGGAAGCTACAATTTATGTTCTCTAGTTCTCCGCGCAACGTTCTAGAAGTATTCAGTCTCTGAATACGAAGAATATATGGAATTAGTGACAATTTGCAAGGTTTATATCAGTAAGGTTTTCGCAACGTTTATTGTGCAACATGTCCATGTTAAGTAACCGTTTATAGTTACTCGAAACCCATAATCGTTGATATGCTTACTAAAAACATGCAGGTTGATACTATTAATATTAATTCAATTCAATTCAATTTAGCGGTCTAAAAAGCGTATAGGTTTACAAAATCCACAGAAGAATATGATAATTACCAATAACACTGGTAGTAAAACGGGATTTGTTTGATTACTGTGCAGTTCTGGAATCAAATAAACATCCTCAAAAAAGAAACTGTTTTAGATTGGTTGGATGGCACATGTTACTCCTTGTGATCAAAATTTATAGTTTACTTCAATGCACGGGTTCAAACTTCTAAGTTTGAATGGTGTAGAATATATAGGTTCAATATTTGGATTGGCCGATAAGAATTTATCCAAATTCGATTTGAATATGTCCAAGTTGATGAATGTGTAACTTTAGAGGGAAGGGATTTCCAGGTAAACCATACGTGAACACAATGAAATACCTTTGAATGTTCAGTCTCGATTCGGGAATATGTACTGTGTATTCTTGACACCCGCTGGCTCGAGGTGGTAGTTGGGCGAATAATTTTTTCAGGTGATTTCTGGATATGTGCAATATAATAAACATAAGAATGAAATCACCTTTAAGACGGTGGTAGTGAGAGCCGAAGATATTGAGACTTGTAATACTATCTTCGAATCGTTTGTGCTTTAAACCACATACGAGCTCGATGATCCTATGATATATTCTCTACAAGAGGCTGATGTCCTTCTGTAGCCAGGGTGACCAAGCCTGAGCCGCATACTCAATGATTGGCCTCATAAACGTACTAATTATTCGATGGACAGTTTGCTTTGTGAAACACACGAACAAGCGTTTTAGCAGAAGCAGTACTCTTGACGTCTTTTCATTGACAGCCGTGGGTTTATTTGACGGTTTAATGTGATGCTCACCCACATTAAAATCCTTCTCCATATAAGTGGTTTCAAGATTATGGGAACCAAGGGTGTAAGAGCACTCGGAATATCTTCCAAAAGTTAATACCTTGAATTGTATGGCATTGAAAGAAAATTCATCTCTAACTGACCAGTCCTGTAAAGCATCGATTTCCAGTTGAAGCTGTCTGAAATCATCAGTTGTGCGTACATGTGTCCACAACTTGATGTCATCAGAAAATAACAAGATTTTGCAGCGAACAAGTTTAGGTAAGTCGTTTGCATAGATCAGGAAAAGAATTGGTTCAAGCACTGATCCATGCGGCACTCCACTCGCTCATTTAAGAAGTCGTTACAAAGCGCCATCAACACTTATTCGAATTATACGGTCGCGGAGATAATCCTCAAACCAGGCTAGTAATGAACCCTCGATAACACGTTGCTCTATTTATTGTAGTAACAGACTGTGGTTGACAATATCAAATGCATTTAACATATCAAGATGACAAGCGTGTATTGTGAGACCTTTGTCTACAGCTTGTGTCAAGTTATTGACGGCGAGCACAAGGTTTGAAAGGAAAGAGTGTCTTATTTGAAAGAAGTTTTTTTCGACTGCGAGCAAGCAATTGTCTCCCAGATGTTTTGTGACGCTGTTTCATTTAGAGATCACCGGTAGTAGTGTTACTGGTCGATAGTTAGATACTTCAGAACAGTTTACTTCTTTGTAGTTGGGGAAAATGATGTCATACTTCCACTTAAAGAGAACGATCCGTTAAGTTGAAGAGAGTTTAAACAAGTACGTGATGGGCGTACACAAAGTATGAGCATACTTTTTTAGAATCAGCGTGGTAGTTTCGTCAAATCCGGAAAATTATTTCGTGTTGAGATTTAGCAATGTGCAAACAACACCGTCCGAGGTAATATTTTGTTGTTGTAAAAATGTTTATGGTGAAATAACGAGAGTTAAGAATCAATTCAATTCTCAATTTCAATTTCTATTCATTTTCCATTCAATTTAATGGTCTAAAAAGCACATAGCTTTACAAAAACCACAGAATAATATGCGAATTACAAATAACATAGGTAGTAAAACGGGATTCGTTTGCCTACTGATCAGTTCAGGAATCACGTAAAAATACATTGTTTTCAACCGGTTTGATTGGGTAAATATGTAAGGTTCATTTCGATGCATGGATTCAAAGCTTTATGATGCAGAATATATTGCGGTCAATGTTTGGATTGGTCGACATGAAGTTATCCAAGTTCGATTTGAATATATCCACGTTGGGTGAATGTGCATCGTTACGGGGTATGGAGTTCCAAGTAAGACATACACGTACAGAATAAAAATACCTTCGACAGTTCAGCCTTGAGTCGGGAATAAGCACTGTATAGTTATGACTCCGGCTTGTTCGTGGTGGTAGTCGTGTGAATAGTTGATTCGGGGGATGGTTGTGGGTATGCAGTACATTGAACATAAGAATCAAGTCGCCTCTAAGACGGCGGTAGCGAGAGTCGAAGAGATTAGGGCTTGTAATGCGATTTTCGTACTGTTTATGTTTTAAACCACTTACGAGCTTGGTGGTCCGATGATATATTCTCTGCAAGAGACTGATGTCCTTCTGTAGCCAGGGTGACCGAACCTGAACCGCATACGAGTGGAGACAGTGGAGCAGAAATGGTCTAGGACGTCGGTAAATTGTGTTGCTGTCGTTGATTAAAGGCTGATTATATTAACAAGTAGTTCATAACGTTCGAAAATCAGGACGGAAGGACACGACCGGTTTCTCAGTTGTTGTCTCTCATCAGTTATGCGCATTGTGTGTCTTCGGGCCATCTCGTCTTCAAGCAATCAGACATGTTTAGATATTGTAACGTTGCAAAGTATAACATGAATACAGTCAAAGCTATTGATACAGTCAAATACAATTCGCTTCTAAATTGATGAATCGGTAATCCACTTCTCTCATAATTTTGCGACGACCTATCAGATTAACGCACAAGAATGGGAGTATATGGAGTCATATCAAAAATATTAAACCACCAACGGAATCCCACAAAGGTCTCTGCTAGTTTCGCTTCTTTCTCATATTCATAAACGATTTACCACCACTCACAATACTAAAAAGTGTTCTGTTCACGGATGATGGACTCGAATCAGTGGTGAGGATGTGCAAAATTATTTGGATTTGTTATACACTTGAATCCTTGTATCCTTGAACATGTCAGATTGGGTGGCTGTGAATGATATACCGTTTACCACATGGAAAAGCGAGATGCTCCACATTTGGAAGAATATTTCTTGGATATGATTGTTGAGAAATGGAGGCTCAGCACGTAGCTCTGAGTCAAAAGACCATGAAGTATTCAATAATAGGAAGCTGGAGAGCGTTGCCGGAATCTTCGTAGAAAGGCAAACAGATTCTCACTCATCTTTACGCGAATATTATAAAGGTTCAGACCTCGAACATAACATCGAATAACGAATGATTGTTATCGTAAAACGATGAAGTACCACAGGTGTGGTGCGCTTAGCCACGGGTTTTTCGTAACGTTAATAGACTAGACTATTGCGACGTCTGGGTTTGTGTGACTCAACCGAAAGAAATAATAGGCCTTGATATTATTATTACCTATAGACTAGTGTCTGTTAAAGGAGACCTACGTTCATCAATGTACAGATTAGACGAGAGGTGGATATAACTCATACCTCTAGGACACAAGTTCTGCCTGCACTATGTTTGCTAGGCGGACTATCTATTTTAGATTAATCTAACTGCGTGCGATTCTGACTCGCCCTGCATTGAGTCCTTCAAAACAAAATTAAATTAACATATCCATAATTTGTAAGCCTATCCTAGATACACTCGTTATATACAATTTTTTGTTATTTTAATGGTTTCGAAATACTCCCATTAAATACTTTAAACGTTTAACTACTTCGGGTCAATACATTGTTCCATTTATTTTCAGAAAGCTATCAACTTTCAGTCCGAATATTTAGAATTTTGAATAAGACATTGACGCTTTTATGCTGTTCAATTTTATGGTTTGTGAATATAACAAAACCATTTTCTGCAAGAATAACTTTTACGCATTATCGATGAAAAATAATACGTGTTCTGTAGGTCAAAACATGCACTCTCAATACGCGCGCGAAAACATTGGTTCACCTTCGTTGCGTTCAGCTTTCTATGTTCTGCGGATGATGATTCATCTACTAACAGTGGTGTGTTTTGATTACTTCAAGTTCATCTAACTTGTAGCGAAACCGGTCACTGCGCATGAACCTAAAGCAAATGTAACTGAACTGAAAAAACATACGTTGCGACTCTAAAATCGATGAAGAAATTTAAAACGTGATCACTTGTGGTTACGCACCCTATAGTCAGTGATGGAACATCCCTTTGTTGTTCAATACACTTGGAACCAATTGTTGATCAAATCAGAGCATACAGGAAGGCAATTTACAAATTTAAAATTGGTGCTTCCGTTTGAGCTAACAATCGGATAAATCAAATACATGCCCAACTTTCAAGCAACACGTAACCTGATACATAAAATTAAAATTCAGATCCCTACAGGAACAGATTATGAGATTAAAGGCTAGTGTGGCTGTAGAAATGCTTTTATGCTGGTTTGGTTTAAATCCCGAGGAAGCTACAATTTATGTTCTCTAGTTCTCCGCGCAACGTTCTAGAAGTATTCAGTCCCTGAATACGAAGAATATATGGAATTAGTGACAATTTGCAAGGTTTATATCAGTAAGGTTTTCGCAACGTTTATTGTGCAACATGTCCATGTTAAGTAACCGTTTATAGTTACTCGAAACCCATAATCGTTGATATGCTTACTAAAAACATGCAGGTTGATACTAGTAATATCAATTCAATTCAATTCAATTTAGCGGTCAAAAAAGCATATAGGTTTACAAAATTCACAGAAGAATATGATAATTACCAATAACACTGGCAGTAAAATGGGATTCGTTTGATTACTGAGCAGTTCTGGAATCAAATTAACATCCTCAGAAAAGAAACTGTTTTAGATTGGTTGGATGGCACATGTTACTCCTTGTGATCAAAATTTATAGTTTACTTCAATGCACGGGTTCAAACTTCGAAGTTGTAATGGTGTAAAATATATAGGTTCAATATTTGGATTGGCCGATAAGAATTTATCCAAATGCGATTTGAATATATCCAAGTTGATGAATGCGTAACTTTAGAGGGTAGGGATTTCCAGGTAACACATACGCGTACACAATAAAATACCTTCGACTGTTCAGTCTCGATTCGGGAATATGTACTGTGTATTCATGACTCCCGCTGGTTCGAGGTGGTAGTTGGGTGGATAATTCTCTCAGATAATTTCTGGATATGTGCAATATAATAAACATAAGAGCGAAATCACCTTTAGAACGGTCGTATTGAGAGCCGAAGTGATTAAGACTTGTAAAATTATCTTCGAATCGTTTGTGCTTTAAACCACAAACGAGCTCGATGATCATATGATATATTCTCTGCAAGAGGCTGATGTCCTTCTGTAGCCAGGGTGACCAAGCCTGAGCCGCATACTCCAGGGTTGGCCTCATGTACGTACTAATTATTCGATGAACAGCTTGCTTCGTGAAACTCCCGAACAAGCGTTTCAGCAGAAGCAGTACTCTCGACGTCTTTTCCTTGACAGCTGTGGGGTTATATGAGGGTTTAAAGCGCTGCTCACCCACACTAAAATCCTTCTCCTTATAAGTGCTATCAAGATTATGGGAACCAAGGGTGTAAGAGCACTCGAAATGTCTTCCAAAAGTTAATACCTTGAATTGCATGGCATTGAGAGAAAATTCATTCCTAACTGACCAGTCCTGTAAAGCATCGATTTCCAGTTGAAGCTGTCTGAAATCATCAGTTGTGCGTACATGTGTCCACAGTTTGATGTCATCTGACAATAGCAAGATTTTGCAGCGAACAAGTTTAGGTAAGTCGTTTGCATAGATCAGGAAAAGAATTGTTTCAAGCACTGATCCATGCGGCACTCCACTCGCTTATTCATAAAGTCGTTACGAAGCGCCATCAACACTTATTCGAATTATACGGTCGCGGAGATATTCATCAAACCAGGCTTGTAATGAACACTCGAAAACACGTTGCTCTATTTATTGTAGTAACAGACTGTGGTTGACACTGTCAAATACTTTTGACATATCAAGATAACCAGCGTGTAATGTGAGACCTTTGTCTACAGCTTGTGTCAAGTTATCGAGGGCGAGCACAATGTTTGAAAGGAAAGAGTGTCTTATTCTAAAGAAGTATTTTTCGACTGCGAGCAAGCAGTTGTCTCCCAGATGTTTCGTGACGCTGTTTTATTTAGAGATCCCCGGTAGTAGTGTTACTGGTCGATAGTTGTATACTTCAGAACAGTTTACTTCTTTGTAGTTCGGGGTTAATGATGTCACAATCCCACTTAAAGAGAACGATCCGTTAAGTTGAAGAGAGTTTAAACAAGTACGTGATGGGCGTACACAAAGTATGAGCATACTTTTTTACAATCAACGTGGTAGTTTCGTCAGATCCGGACAATTATTTCCTGTTGAGATTTACGAATTTGCGGACAACACCGTCCGAGGTAATATTTTGCTGTTGCAAAACATTTTCGGGTGGAATAACGAGAGTTAAGGATCAATTCAATTCTAAATTTTAATTTCTTTCCAATTTCATTCAATTTAATGGTCTAAAAAGCACATAGCTTTACAAAAACGACAGAATAATATGCGAATTAAAAATAACGTAGGTAGTAAAACGGGATTCGTTTGCCTATTGTTCAGTCCAGGAATCACGTAAAAATACATAGAGCAAAAATTGTTTTCAACCGGTTTGATTGGGTAAATATGTTTATTTCGACGCATGGGTTCAAAGCTTTATGATGCAGAATATATTGTTTTAATGTTTGGATTGGTCGACATGAAGTTATCCAAGTTTCATTTGAATATATCCAAGTTGGGTAAATGTGCATCGTTACGGGGTAGGGCGTTCCAAGTAAAACATACACGTACAGAATAAAAATACCTTCAACAGTTCAGCCTCGAGTCGGGAATACGAACTGTATTGTTATGACTCCGGCTTGTTCGTGGTGGTAGTCGTGTGAATAGTTGATTCGGGGGATGGTTGTGGGTATGCAGTATATTGAACATAACAATCAATTCGCATCTAAGACGGCGATAGCGAGAGTCGAAGAGATTGAGGCTTGTAATCTGATCTTTGTATTGTTTATTTTTCAATCCACTTACGAGCTTGGTGGTCCGATGATATATTCTGTGCAAGAGACTGATATAATTCTGTAGCTAGGGTGACCAAGCCTGAACCGCATACGAGTGGAGACAGTGCAGCAGAAATGGTCTAGGACGTCGGTAAATTGTGTTTCTGTCGTTGATTAAAGGCTGATTATATTAATAAGTAGTATATAACGTTCGAAAATCAGGACGGAAGGACTCGACCGGTTTATCGGTTGTTGTCTCTCATCGGTTATGCGCATTGTGTGTCTTCGGGCCATCTCGTCATCAAGCAATCAGACATTTTTAGCTATTGTAACGTTGCAAAGTATGACATGAATACATTCAAAGCTATTGTTACAGTCAAATACAATTCGCTTCTACATTAATGAATCGGTAATCCACTTCTCTCATGATTGTGCGACGACCTATCAGATTACTGCGCAAGACTGGGAGTATATGGAGTCATATCAAAAATATTAAACCATTAACGGAATCCCACAATTATCTCTGCTGAGTCCGGTTCTCTCTCCTTAACATAAACGATTAACCCCCACTCATAATACTAAGAAGCGTTCTGTTCACGGATGATTGACTCAAATCAGTGGTGAGCATGTCAGATTAGGTGGCTGTGAAAGATATACCGTTTAACACATGGAATAGCTAGATGCTCTACATTTGGAAGAATATATCTTGGATAAGTTTCTTGGGAAACGGATGCTCGCCACGCAGCTCCGAGCCAAAAGACCATGAAGCATTCATTAATAAAAAGAGAAGCACGTTTTATGATTCTTAATAGACGGGCTAACAAAATGTTATCCACCTTTCCGCGAATATTATAAACGTTCAGACTACGAACATAACATCAAATAACGAATGAGTACCACAGGGTGGTGAGGTTTTTGTAACGTTACGTAGACTAAACTACTGCGGCTTCTGGGTTTGTGTGATTCCACCAAAATAAATAATAAGCCTTGATATTATTATTACCTATAGAGTAGTGTCTATTAGAGGAGAACTAAGTTCATTAATGTAGAGAGTAGACGAGAGGTGGATATAACTCATCCCTCTAGAATACAAGTTCTGCCTGCACCAGGTTTGCTAGGCGGACGATCTATTTCATCATAATCTAACTGCGTGCGGTTCTGACTCGACCTGCATTGAGTCCTTTAAAGCAAAATTAAATTAACATATCCATAATTTGTGAGCCTATCCTAGATGCACTCCTTATATACAATTTTAGTTACTTTAAATGTTTCGCAATACTCCCCTTAAATACGTAAAACCTTTAACTACTTCGGTTCAATACATTGTTCCATTTATTTTCAAAAAGCTATCAACTTTCAGTCCGAATATTTATAATTTTGGATTGAGACATTGACGCTTTTATGCTGTTCAATTTCATGGTTTGTGCATATAACAATACCTTTTTTGCAGAATAATTTTCACACATTATCGATGAAAAGTAATACGTCTTTTGTAGGTCAAAACCTGCACTCTCAATACGAGCGCGAAAACATTGGTTCATCTTCGTTGCGTTCAGCTTTCGATGTTCTGCGGATTGATGATTCATCTACTAACAGTGGTGTGTTTTGATTGCTTCATGTTCACCTAACCTGAAGCGATACCGGTCACCGCTCATGAACTTAAAACAAATGTACCTGAAGTAAAAAAATCATACTATGCAACTCGTTTATTTGATATGTTTGTTAGCTGCAAATCGTTCGGTAACTTTAGAGACCACTAACATCAACGTGACTGGTCTGTAGTTAGGCACATCGAATCGGTTTCCACCTTTGTATATCAGAGTGATTCATACACTTTTCCCGACAGTAGCAACCTACATGCAACTCAGTGGCAGGTTGAAATGATCAGAGACCGTTGAGAATAGACCTTGGGAGCATGGTTGTAGGCGGAAAGGTGTATCTTTAATAGGACACTTGGGTTTCACAGCGATATAGTGTATTGTGTTAATTTGTCATCTGAATTCAGACATATCGTAGCATATGCGTTCATTAGGGTAGAACAATCTAGAGTAATATTGAGTCAGTTCGTTACCGGCTTCAAGAGCAGCAGATGTATTTCCAGCCTATTGTCTCTCAACAGCAAGTCGAGCAAAGAATATTATCTTGCTCGCACTGTTATTAAACCCGCCTCCTCCGAAAAAGATTTAGGTGTGATTATCCAATCAGACTTAGGAAACTCAATGCAATGTCGACTGGCTGCCTGCAAAGCTGAAAACAACTTGGGTCTCCTTAAAAGAGTCCTAGGTTCGTTTGACCCCAATATTGCCTGCAAATTGATTCCAACGTACATAAGTCCTCATGTTGAATATGCTATACCGGTATGGGATCCTTGGTTGAAAAAAGATATTCTGCTATTAGAAACTCCACAGCGCAGAGCAACAAAACTCGTCCTGGGACTATCAAATTATCCATACGAAACGCGACTTAAATTATTGAATTTGCATTCGGCTGAATACAGACGGAAACGAGGAGCACTTATATTCATTTAGACAGTGCTTAATCAAACAAATCATCCTTGCGGTCATTTGTTTCATCTTTCCCATAACACACATCTGCGAGGTCACCAATTAAAAATTTACCAACAGCATAGCAGGTTGAACTGCCGCAAATATGCATTTTCCGTTCGCAATGTGCAACTGTGGAACAGTTTACCTACTCATGTGGTACAATCTGGAACTGTTGATGTTTTCAAAAATCACTAGATATCCACATGGAAAAGTATGTTTTTTATGTTTGACAATGATCTAATAATATTTTGATATTTTTTACCATCCGACCCGATGTACATTTTTGTGGGTCTTGTAAAGCATAGCTTTTTACCTGCATATAATCTATGAATAAATCTATGAATAAGTGGCTTTACTCTGGCCGTTCTGTTCACGATCTGGAAGAGGAGCTTCAGGTTTCGTTGACTTTTATCCAGCAGATTGATTAGATACACTTCTTTATACTACTGAACCAGTTTAGTAACGTTTTTTCTTAACCAACGCGAGACAGTAGCATCAGTATCCGCAAACGCGCATCTCTATCACACACACACACCACGATCGGTTTCGTGTTGTTTGCACTCATCGGGTAAGGATAGTAAGATCAGTATCCACATGAGCTTGGTACAGTGGAAGATTGTTTAACCAGTTGTGCCACTGTTGGATAAGTTTGGTACGACCAACCTTTTCAATCAGATCAGCCCACACTCATGTAGACTGCGTAGACTGTCTCAGTTTAAATGAGTGTGCGCTCATGTGATTGAGCATGTCGGTCGTCCCAACCTCATCCATCAGTGGCATACAAGCGCAACTTATTTACCATTTTTCCACAGTATCAAGCGCACGCGGATCTTGATCTTACTCACCCAACCTGATGAGTGCAAATTGCACGAAACCGCTTGTGAGGTGTGTGCTGGAAATGCATGCAAATGAGCTCTTTTTATATAGATATTGTTTTTCAGTCATTCCGCTTGTAAATCTCAGTTTCTAGTTAGAGTTTAACAGGAATAGTTGCTCCATGATACGTGAAATTATGTACTTTTTCAAGCTCACAGTTTTCAACATTGATGCTTGGACGCGAAGCAGTCCCTTGACCAAATACTTTAGTCATATTAATGTTTAAATCAAAGTCTGTGCATACCGACAAAATTCAAAATTTTAACGGCAGAAGCTGCTCTCGGGAGTTAGCAATGACGACTTCGTTGCCGAAAAACAGCTTGACTTACTTGACTTATTCCTGTGATCTCGTGTTGGAGCATAGGGCTGCAACAACGCCACGCCAGCGAAATCTGTCCTGGGCTGCTATCCTCAGCTGAGTCCATGTCATTCCGGCATCCTTCGCTTCACTCACGACTGATCTTCTCCACGACTGCTTGGGTCGTCCCACTTTCCTTTAACCTTGTGGATTCCAGTCTAGTGCTTGCCTAGTGACGTTATCAGCTGGTTTGCGGAGTGTGTGACCTATCCACCCCCATTTTCTTTTCTTGATGTCCTGGTCAACGGGGTTCTGGTTGGTTCTACGCCATAGGTCTGTGTTTGAAATCTTCTCAGGCCACCTGATGTTAAGAATGTGGCGCAAGCACTTGTTGACAAATGTTTGTATCTTGTTGGTGATGTTGTGGGTAACCCGTCATGTTTCGGACCCGTAGAGGAGGACTGCTTTTACGTTGGTGTTAAAGATGCGGACTTTGCTGCGCTGGGACAAGGCCTTAGATTTCCAGATGGGGCGCAGGGTGTGGAACGCTACCCTTGCTTTGCTGATTCGGCTCTTGACGTCGTCTTCTGTGCCACCATCAATGCTGACCACGCTTCCAAGGTAAACAAAGCGGTCAGTCTCCACCACGTCTTTCTCCTGTAGATGCAGTGGCTGCTGTAGTTGGTTGTTCAATCGCATCACCTCGGTTTTCTCTATGTTGATTTTCAGGCCCGTCTTCTCTGCTTCTTCTGCTAGGCGCGTTGGCTTAGACTGTGCATGCTGTTGCTTGTGAGACAGGAGGCCGATGTCATCCGCAAAGTTAAGGTCTTCAAGATGTTTGGTGGGGGTCCACTGGATGCCGGTGTTGCTGCCCTCTGTGGTTCTTCTCATAATCCAGTCTATGACGATCAAGAAAATTATCGGCGAGAGCATGCAACCTTGCCTCACTCCAGTCTTCACTGGAAAGGGGTCTGTCAGCTTTCCGTCGTGTATGATCTGACATGATGAGTCCTTATAGAGATCTTGGATGATGTTTATCAGCTTTTGCGGGATAACGTAGTGATGCATTAGCTTCCATATTGTCTCCCCGTCGACCTGAAGCGATACCGGTCACCGCTCATGAACTTTAAACAAATGTACCTGAAGTAAAGAAATCATACTCTGCAACTCGTTTATTTGATAAGTTTGTTAGCTACAAATCGTTCGTTGACTTTAGAGACCAGTGACAATAACGTGACTGGTCTGTAGTTAGGCACATCGAATCGGTTTCCTCCTTAGTATATCAGAGTGATTCATCCACTTTTCCAGTCAGTAGCAACCTACATGCAACTCAGTGGCAGGTTGAAAGGATCAGAGACCGTTGAGAATAGACCTAGGGAGCATGGTTGTAGGCTGAAAGGTGTATCTTTACTAGGACACTCGGGTTTCACAGCGATATAGTGTATTGTGTTAATTTGTCATCTGAACGCAGACATATCGTAACATATGCGTTCATTATGGTAGAACAATCTAGAGTAAAATTGAGTCAGTTCGTTACCGGCTCCAAGAGCAGTGGATGTATTTCCAGCCATAGTAAGTGGCTTCACTATGGACATTCTGTTCACGATCTGAAAGAAAAGCTTCAGGTTTCGTTCACTTTTATCCAGCAGATTGATTAGATACACTTTTTATAGTACTGGACCAGTATAGTAACGTTTTGTTCAACGAACGCGAGACAGTAGCATCAGTATACGTATACGCGCTTCTCTGTAAGATCAGTATCCACACGAGCTTGGTACAGTGTAAGATTGTTTAACCAGTTGCGCCACTGTTGGATACGTTTGGTACGACCATCCTGACGACTGCGTTGCGAAAAACAGCATGTCGTCCTATTTCACAGCTATTTATCTGGAGATAGAACTTAGGGCTTTATAATTTCTCATAATTTATTGCTTTAATCCCACCCTCTGGTTACATTTCCACGGTCGTGTCAACTAAATAGGGCATATATGAAATGATACTCATCATTCTGTGCGAAGCACTCATTCGCTGGATGTAAATTATCAGGCGAAGTGTCTTTGTGAAATCAATCACATCCACAAAAGTATCGATGGATTATCACATCTAAAACGTACTCAGACGAGGCTCATATCAGTCAATGGATAATTTTAATAACCTCGATGATCAGTAAATCATTATCCAGAGGATTCAAACAATTTGAGGAATGTATCGAATAGAACAACAATCCAAGAAACAGCCTATTTACCTTTTGCGGGTCAGGGAGAGAAGGAAGTTGCAGAGAATAGATAGAAGGCAGTAAGGATAGAATTAGAGGTAGTTAGCTTCTAAGAAATGAGCTGTCACATGGTCAGTCAATTTGAGCCTGTATCGTTTTGTAACGTCAAGGTTCTTAAAATAACACAAACCTGCGTTGCGCAGAAACTTACTTAACTTAACAGCATATGTATTTCGGGGTTGCGAAACGATGTATTCATTCGTGTGGATATCCTGGAGAGAGATTGGTCACAATTTCTTGCGAAAACTTGTATCATTTGTAGGCATAGTTTAGACCGAGTATTCGACTTGCTGAAACTTAAAATGTCTGACCATTCATGAGTTAAATCCATTCCGATTCTATTATGGAACATATTATCATGGTTTGCATAAGAGCATGTATTAGACCTGTGATCCGCCCCGACAGCATAATTAAACACTCATTTTGGCATAAAAGCAATTGATTTTGACTTTGTTCCATATCGACCATGGATGTACATTGTAAGAGCATGAGTATTTCATGCTGTTGTACTGGCTGGGAATATTTCGATCAAGTGCTTCTTATTTTTGCTGCACCTGGCACCAAGCAGCTCGTGCATAAAATTAAGTTTTAAATGAATGGCAGAACTCATTTTGGTTAATCTCCCCCCAAATGTAACCAGTCCATTAAAACAGGGAGTTATTTGCTGTTTAGATTGTATTCAGCTAGCTTGCTTCATGTCTTCGGTCCATCTCGTATTCAATCACTGGGACATGTTTAGTTATTGTAACGATGCAAAGGTTAACATGAATACAGTCAAAGCTTTTGTTACAGTCAAATACAATTCGCTTCTTCATTTATGAATCTGTGATCCACTCATCTCGTGATTGTGCGACTACCTACCAGATCACCGCGCAAGAATGGAAGTAAATGGAGTCATATCAAAAACATTAAACCACCAACGGAATCCCACAAAGGTCTCTGCTAGGCTCGCTTCTTTCTCATATTCATAAACGATTTACCACCACTCACAATACTAAAAAGTGTTCTGTTCACGGATGGTAGACCCGAATCAGTTTTGATCATGATGGTGAGGAACAGCAAAAGTATTTTGATTTGTTATTGACTTAAATCCTTAAATCATTGAACGTGTCAGATTGAATGGCTGTGAATGATATACCGTTTACCACATGCAAAAGCGAGATGCTCCACATTTGGAAGAATATCTCTTGGATATGATTGTTGAGAAACGGAGGCTCATCACGTAGCTCTGAGTCAAAAGACCATGAAGTATTCAATAATAGGAAGCTGGAGCGCGTTGCTGGAATCTTCGTAAAAAGGCAAACAGATTATCACTCATCTTTCCGCGAATATTATAAAGGTTCAGACCTCGAACACAACATCGAATAGCGAATGATGTTATCGTAAAACGATGAAGTACCACAGGGTGGTGAGGTTAGCCACGGGTGTTTGTAACGTTCCATAGACCTAACTATTGCAACGTCTGGGTTTGTGTGACTCAACCAAAAGAAATAATGAGACTTGATATTATTATTAACTATAGAATAGTGTCTATTATACGAGACCTACGTTGATTAATGTACAGATTAGACGAGAGGTGGATATAACTCATCCCTCTAGGACACAAGTTCTTTCTGCACTATGTTTGCCAGTCGGACTACTTATTTTAAATTATTCTAACTGCGTGCAGTTCTGACTCGCCCTGCATTGAGTCCTTTAAAGCAAAATTAAATCAACATATCCATAATTTGTAAGCCTATCCTAGATGCACTCGTTATATACAATTTTTTGTTACTTTAATGGTTTCACAATACTCCCCATAAATACTTGAAACCTTTAACTACTTCGGGTCAATACATTGTTCCATTTATTTTCAGAAAGCTAACAACTTTCAGTCTGAATATTTAGAATTTTGAATAAGACATTGACGCTTTTATGCTGCTCAATTTTATGGTTTGTGAATATAACAAAACCTTTTTCTGCAGAATAACGTTTACGCATTATCGATGAAAAATAATACGTGTTCTGTAGGTCAAAACATGCACTCTCAATACGCGCGCGAAAACATTGGTTCACCTTCGTTGCGTTCAGCTTTCTATGTTCTGCGGAATAATGATTCATCTACTAACAGTGGTGTGTTTTGATTACTTCAAGTTCATCTAACTTGTAGCGAAACCGGTCACTGTGCATGAACCTAAAGCAAATGTAACTGAACTGAAAAAACATACGTTGCGACTCTAAAATCGATGAAGAAATTTAAAACGTGATCACTTGAGGTTACGCACTCTATAGTCAGTGATGGAACATCCCTTTGTTGTTGAATACACTTGGAACCAATAGTTGATCAAATCAGAGCATACAGGAAGGCAATTTAAAAATTTAAAATTGGTGCTTCCATTCGAGCAAACAATAGGATAATTCATATACATGCCCAACTTTCAAGCAACACGTAACCTGATACATAAAATTAAAATCCAGATCCCTACAGGAACAGATTATGAGATTAAAGGCCAGTGTGGCTGTAGAAATGCTTTTATGCTGGTTTGGTTTAAATCCCGAGGAGGCTATAATTTATGTTCTCTAGTTCTCCGCGCAACGTTCTAGAAGTATTCAGTCCCTGAATACGAAGAATATATGGAATTAGTGACAATTTGCAAGGTTTACATCAGTAAGGTTTTCACAAAGTTTATTGTGCAACATGTCCATTTTAAGTAACAGTTTATAGTTACTCGAAACCCATAATCGTTGATATGCTTACTAAAAACATGCAGGTTGATACTAGTAATATTAATTCAATTCAATTCAATTTAGCGGTCTAAAAAGCGTATAGGTTTACAAAATCCACAGAAGAATATGATAATTACCAATAACACTGGTAGTAAAATGGGATTTGTTTGATTACTGAGCAGTTCTGGAATCAAATAAACATCCTCAGAAAAGAAACTGTTTTAGATTGGTTGGATGGCACATGTTACTCCTTGTGATCAAAATTTATAGTTTACTTCAATGCACGGGTTCAAACTTCGAAGTTGTAATGGTGTAAAATATATAGGTTCAATATTTGGATTGGCCGATAAGAATTTATCCAAATGCGATTTGAATATGTCCAAGTTGATGAATGTGTAACTTTAGAGGGAAGGGATTTCCAGGTAAACCATACGTGAACACAATGAAATACCTTCGACTGTTCAGTCTCGATTCGGGAATATGTACTGTGTATTCATCACACCCGCTGGTTCGAGGTGGTATTTGGGCGAATAATTTTTTCAGGTGATTTCTGGATATGTGCAATATAATAAACATAAGAATGAAATCACCTATAAGACGTTGTAGTGAGAGCCGAAGTGATTGAGACTCGTAAAATTATCTTCGAATCGTTTGTGCTTTAAACCACATACGAGCTCGATGATCCAATGATATATTCTCTGCAAGAGGCTGATGTCCTTCTGTAGCCAGGGTGACCAAGCCTGAGCCGCATACTCCATGGTTGGCCTCATAAACGTACTAATTATTCGATTAACAGTGTGCTTCGTGAAACTCCCGAACAAGCGTTTCAGCAGAAGCATTACTCTCGACGTCTTTTCCTTGACAACTGTGGGGTTATATGACGGTTTAATGTGCTGCTCACCAACACTAAAATCCTTCTCCATATACGTGGTTTCAAGATTATGGGAACCAAGGGTGTAAGAGCACTCGAAATATCTTCCAAAAGTTAATACCTTGAATTGTATGGAATTGAAAGAAATTTCATTTCTTACTGACCAGTCCTGTAAAGCATCGATTTCCAGTTGAAGCTGTCTGAAATCATCAGTTGTGCGTACATGTGTCCACAACTTGATGTCATCAGAAAATAACAAGATTTTGCAGCGAACAAGTTTAGGTAAGTCGTTTGCATAGATCAGGAAAAGAATTGGTTCAAGCACTGATCCATGCGGCACTCCACTCGCTCATTTAAGAAGTCGTTACAAAGCGCCATCAACACTTATTCGAATTATACGGTCGCGGAGATAATCCTCAAACCAAGCTAGTAATGAACCCTCGATAACACGTTGCTCTATTTATTGTAGTAACAGACTGTGGTTGACAATATCAAATGCATTTAACATATCAAGATGACAAGCGTGTATTGTGAGACCTTTGTCTATAGCTTGTGTCAAGTTATTGACGGCGAGCACAAGGTTTGAAAGGAAAGAGTGTCTTATTTGAAAGACGTTTTTTTCGACTGCGAGCAAGCAATTGTCTCCCAGATGTTTTGTGACGCTGTTTCATTTAGAGATCACCGGTAGTAGTGTTACTGGTCGATAGTTGTATACTTCAGAACAGTTTACTTCTTTGTAGTTGGGATAAATGATGTCACACTTCCACTTAAAGAGAACGATCCGTTAAGTTGAAGATAGTTTGAACAAGTACGTGATGGGCGTACACAAAGTATGAGCATACTTTTTTAGAATCAGCGTGGTAGTTTCGTCAAATCCGGAAAATTATTTCGTGTTGAGATTTACTAATGTGCGGACAACACCGTCCGAGGTAATATTTTGTTGTTGTAAAAACTTTCCGGTGAAAGAACGAGAGTTAAGGATCAATTCAATTCTCAATTTCTATTTCTATTTATTTTCCATTCAATTTAATGGTCTAAAAAGCACATAGCTTTACAAAAACCACAGAATAATATGCGAATTACAAATAACATAGGTAGTAAAACGGGATTCGTTAGCCTACTGATCAGTTCAGGAATCACGTAAAAATACATTGTTTTCAACCGGTTTGATTGGGTAAATATGTAAGGTTTATTTCGATGCATGGATTCAAAGCTTTATGATGCAGAATATATTGTTTCAATGTTTGGATTGGTCGACATGAAGTTATCCAAGTTCGATTTGAATATATCCAAGTTGGGTGAATGTGCATCGTTACGGGGTAGGGAGTTCCAAGTAAGACATACACGTACAGAATAAAAATACCTTCGACAGTTCAGCCTTGAATCGGGAATAAGCACTGTATAGTTATGACTCCGGCTTGTTCGTGGTGGTAGTCGTGTGAACAGTTGATTCGGGGGATGGTTGTGGGTATGCAGTATATTGAACATAAGAATCAAGTCGCCTCTAAGACGGCGGTAGCGAGAGTCGAAGAGATTAGGGCTTGTAATCCGATCTTCGTACTGTTTATGTTTTAAACCACTTACGAGCTTGGTGGTCCGATGATATATTCTCTGCAAGAGACTGATGTCCTTCTGTAACCAGGGCGACCGAACCTGAACCGCATACGAGTGGAGACAGTGGAGCAGAAATGGTCTAGGAAGTCGGTAATTTGTGTTGCTGTCGTTGATTAAAGGCTGATTATATTAACAAGTAGTTCATAACGTTCGAAAATCAGGACGGAAGGACACGACCGGTTTCTCGGTTGTTGTCTCTCATCAGTTATGCGCATTGTGTGTCTTCGGGGCCATCTCGTCTTCAAGCAATCAGACATGTTCAGATATTGTAACGTTGCAAAGTATAACATGAATACAGTCAAAGCTATTGATACAGTCAAATACAATTCCCTTCTACATTGATGAATCGGTAACCCACTTCTCTCATGATTTTGCGACGACCTATCAGATTAACGCGCAAGAATGGGAGTATATGGAGTCATATCAAAAATATTAAACCACCAACGGAATTCCACAAAGGTCTCTGCTAGGTTCGCTTCTTTCTCATATTCATAAACGATTTACCACCACTCACAATACTAAAAAGTGTTCTGTTCACGGATGATGGACTCGAATCAGTGGTGAGGATGTGCAAAATTATTTGGATTTGTTATACACTTGAATCCTTGTATCCTTGAACATGTCAGATTGGGTGGCTGTGAATGATATACCGTTTACCACATGGAAAAGCGAGATGCTCCACATTTGGAAGAATATTTCTTGGATATGATTGTTGAGAAACGGAGGCTCAACAGGTAGCTCTGAGTCAAAAGACCATGAAGTATTCAATAATAGGAAGCTGGAGAGCGTTGCCGGAATCTTCGTAGAAAGGCAAACAGATTCTGACTCATCTTTACGCGAATATTATAAAGTTTCAGACCTCGAACATAACATCGAATAACGAATGATGTTATCGTAAAACGATGAAGTACCACAGGGTGGTGCGGTTAGCCACGGGTTTTTGTAACGTTCCATAGACTAGACTATTGCGACGTCTGGGTTTGTGTGACTCAACCGAAAGAAATAATAGGCCTTGATATTATTATTACCTATAGACTAGTGTCTGTTAAAGGAGACCTACGTTCATCAATGTACAGATTAGACGAGAGGTGGATATAACTCATAACTCTAGGACACAAGTTCTGCCTGCACTATGTTTGCTAGGCGGACTATCTATTTTAGGTTAATCTAACTGCGTGCGATTCTGACTCGCCCTGCATTGAGTCCTTCAAAACAAAATTAAATTAACATATCTATAATTTGTAACCCTATCCTAGATACACTCGTTATGTTTAATTTTTTGTTATTTTAATGGTTTCGAAATAATCCCATTAAATACTTTGAACGTTTAACTACTTCGGGTCAATACATTGTTCCATTTATTTTCAGAAAGCTATCAACTTTCAGTCCGAATATTTAGAATTTTGGAATAATCCATTGACGCTTTTATGCTGTTCAATTTTATGGTTTGTGCATATAACAAAACCATTTTCTGAAGAATAACTTTTACGCATTATCGATGAAAAATAATACGTGTTCTGTAGGTCAAAACATGCACTCTCAATACGCGCGCGAAAACATTGGTTCACCTTCGTTGCGTTCAGCTTTCTATGTTCTGTGGAATAATGATTCATCTACTAACAGTAGTGTGTTTTGATTACTTCAAGTTCATCTAACTTGTAGCGAAACCGGTCACTGCGCATGAACCTAAAGCAAATGTAACTGAACTGAAAAAACATACGTTGCGACTCTAAAATCGATGAAGAAATTTAAAACGTGATCACTTGAGGTTACGCACTCTATAGTCAGTGATGGAACATCCCTTTGTTGTTGAATACACTTGGAACCAATTGTTGATCAAATCAGAGCATACAGAAAGGCAATTTACAAATTTAAAATTGGTGCTTCCATTCGAGCTAACAATCGGATAAATCAAATATATGCCCAACTTTCAAGCAACACGTAACGTGATACATAAAACTAAAATCCAGATCCCTGCAGGAACAGATTATGAGATTGAAGGCCAGTGTGGCTCTAGGAATGTTTTTATGCTAGGTTGGTTCAAATCCCGAGGAGGCTATAATTTATGTGCTCTAGTTCTCCGCGCAACTTTCTATAAGTATTCAGTACCTGAATACAAAGAATATATGGAATTGGTGACAATTTGCAAGGTTTACATCAGTAAGGTTTTCACAAAGTTTATTGTGCAACATGTCTATGTTAAGTAACCGTTTCTAGTTACTCGAAACCCATAATCATTGATATGCTTACTAAAAACATGCAGGTTGATACTAGTAATATCAATTCAATTCAATTCAATTTAGCGGTCTAAAAAGCGTATAGGTTTACAAAATCCACAGAAGGATATAATAATTACCAATAACACTGGTAGTGAAATGGGATTCGTTCGATTATTGAGCAGTTCTGGAATCAAATAAACATCCTCAGAAAAGAAACTGTTTTAAATTGATTGGATGACACATGTAACTCCTTGTGATCCAAATTTTTAGTTAACTTCGATGCATGGGTTCAAACTTCGAAGTTGTAATGGTGTAGAATATATAGGTTCAATAATTGGATTGGTCGAAATGCACTTATCCAAATTCGATTTGAATAAATCCAAGTTGGTTGAATGTGCAACCTTAGAGGGTAGGGATTTCCGGGTAAACATACGCGTACACAATAAAATACCTTCGACTGTTCAGTCTCGATTCGGGAATATGTACTGTGTATTAATGACTCCCGCTGGTTCGAGTTGGTAGTTGGGTGAATAATTTTTCCAGGCGATGATTAGGGATGTTCAATATATTAAACATAAGAATGAAATCACATTTAAGACGGTGGTAGTGAGAGCCGAAGAGATTGAGACTTGTAATACTATCTTCGAATCGTTTGTGCTTCAAACCACATACGAGCTCGATGTTCCTATGATATATTCTCTGCAAGAGGCTGATGTCCTTCTGTAGCCAGGGTGACCAAGCCTAAGCCGCATACTCAATGGTTGGCCTCATAAACGTACTAATAATTCGATGAACAGTTTGCTTTGTGAAACACACGAACAAGCGTTTTAGCAGAAGCAGTACTCAACACGTCTTTCCATTGACAGCCGTGGGTTTATTTGACGGTTTAATTTGATGCTCACCCACAGTAAAATCCTTCTTATTATAAGTGCTTTCAAGATTATGGGAACCAAGGGTGTAAGAGCACTCGAAATGTCTTCCAACAGTTAATACCTTGAATTGTATGACAGTGAAAGAAAATTCATTTCTAAGTGACCAGTCCTGTAAAGCATCGAATTCCAGTTGAACTTGTCTGCAATCATAAGTTGTGCGTACATGTGTCAACAAATTGATGTCATCCAAAAATAACAAGATTTTGCAGCGAACAAAATTAGGTACGTCGTTTGCATAGATCAGGAAAAGAATTGGTTTAAGCACTGATCCATGCGGCACTCCACTCGCTCATTTAATAAGTCGTTTCAAAGCGCCATCAACACTTATTCGAATTATGCGGTCACGGAGATAATCCTCGAACCAGGCTAGTAATGAACCCTCGATAACACGTTGCTCTATTTATTGTAGTAACAGACTGTGGTTGACAATATCAAATGCATTTAACATATCGAGATGACAAGCGTGTATTGTGAGACCTTCGTCTACAGCTTGTGTCAAGTTATGGAGGGCGAGCACAAGGTTTAAAAGGTAAGAGTGTCTTTTTCTAAAGACGTATTTTTCGACTGCGAGCAAGCAATTGTCTCCCAGAAGTTTCGTTACGCTGTTTTATTTAGAGATCACCGGTAGTAGTGTTACTTGTCGATAGTTGGATACTTCAGAACAGTTTACTTCTTTGTAGTTGGGGATAATGATGTCACACTTCCACTTAAAGAGAACGATCCGTTAAGTTGAAGAGAGTTTAAACAAGTACGTGATGGGCGTACACAAAGTATGAGCACACTTTTTCAGAATCAGCGTGGTAGTTTCGTCAGATCCGGAAAATTATTTCCTGTTGAGATTTACGAATTTGCGGACAACACCGTCCGAGGTAATATTTTGATGTTGTAAAACATTTTCGGGTGAAATAACGAGAGTTAAGGATCAATTTAATTTTCAATTTCAATTTCTATTCAATTTCAATTCAATTTAATGGTCTAAAAAGCACATAGCTTTACAAAAACCACAGAATAATATGCGAATTACAAATAACATAGGTAGTAAAACGGGATTCGTTTGCCTACTGATCAGTTCAGGAATCTCGTAAAAATACTTAGAGAAAAAATTGTTTTCCACCGGTTTGATTGGGTAAATATGTAAGGTTTATTTCGATGCATGGATTCAAAGCTTTATGATGCAGAATATATTGGTTTAATGTTTGGATTGGTCGACATGAAGTTATCCAAGTTCGATTTATATATATTCAAGTTGGGTGAATGTGCATCGTTACGGGCTAGGGAGTTCCAAGTAAAACATACACGTACAGAATGAAAATACTTTCGACAGTTCAGCCTCGAGTCGGGAATAAGCACTGTATAGTTATGACTCCGGCTTAATCGTGGTGGTAGTCGTGTGAATAGTTGATTCAGGGGATGGTGGTGGGTGTGCAATATATTAAACATGAGAATCAAGTCGCCTCTAAGACGGCGGTAGCGAGAGTCGAAGAGATTGAGGCTTGTAATCCGATCTTCGTATTGTTTATGTTTGAATCTACTTACTAGCTTGGTGGTCCGATGATATATTCTCTGCAAGAGACTGATGTCCTTCTGTAGCCAGGGTGACCAAGCCCGAACCGCATACGAGTGGAGACAGTGGAGCACAAATGCTCTAGGACGTCGGTAAATTGTGTTGCTGTCGTTGATTGAAGGCTGATTATATTAATTAGTAGTATATGACGTTCGACAATCAGGACGGAAGTACACGACCGGTTTCACAGTTGTTGTCTCTCATCAGTTATGCTCATTTTGTGTCTTCGGCCATCTCGTCTTCAAGCAATCAGACATGTTTAGCTATTGTAACGTTGCAAAGTATAACATGAATACGGTCAAAGCTATTGTTACAGTCAAATACAATTCGCTTCCACATTAACGAATCGGTAATCCACTTCTCTCATGATTGTGCGACGACCTTTCAAATTACCGCGCAAGAATTGGAGTATATGGAGTCATATCAAAAATATTAAACCACCAACGGAATCCCACAAATATCTCTGCTAGGTCCGGTTCTCTCTCATAAACATAAACCATTAACCCCCACTCATAATACTAAGAAGCGTTCTGTTCACGGATGATGGACTCGAATCAGTGGTGAGGAAGTGAAAAATTATTTGGATTTTGTTATACACTTGAATCCTTGTATCCTTGGACACGTCAGATTGGGTAGCTGTGAATGATATACTGTATAACACATGGAATATCTAGATGCTCTAAATTTAGAAGAATATATCTTGGATAAGTTTCTTGAGAAATGAATGCTCGCCACGCAGCTCTGAGCCAAAAGACCATGAAGCATTCATTAATAGAAAGCTGAAGCGCGTTTTCAGATTCTTGATAGACGAGCTAACAGAATGTTATCCACATCCCCCGAATATTATAAAGGTTCAGACTACGAACATAACATCGAAAAACGAATGATTGTCATCGTAAAACGATGGAGTACCACAGGGTGGTGAGGTTTTTGTAACGTTCCATGGACTAGACTATTGCGACGTCTGGGTTTGTGTGACTCAGCCAAAAGAAATAATAAGTCATGATATTATTATTACCTATAGAGTAGTGTCTATTAGAGGAGAACTAAGGTCATTAATGTAGAGAGTAGACGAGAGGTGGATATAACTCATCCCTCTAGAAAACAAGTTCTGCCTGCACTAGGTTTGCTAGGCGGACGATCTATTTTATCATAATCTAACTGCGTGCGTTTCTGACTCACCTTGCAATAAGTCCTTTAAAGCAAAATTGGATCAACATATCCATAATTTGTAAGCCTATCCTAGATGCACTCGTTATATACATTTTTTGTTATTTTAAAGGTTTCGCAATACTCCCCTTAAATACTTGAAACCTTTAACTACATCGAGTCATTACATTGTTGCATTCATTTTCAGAAAGCTTTCAACTTTCAGTCTGATAATTTAGAATTTTGGAATAAGACATTGACGCTTTTATGCTGTTCCATTTTATGGTTTGTGCATATAACAAAACCATTTTTGCAGAATAATTTTTACACATTATCTATGAAAAATAATACGTCTTTTGTAGGTCAAAACGTGCACTCTCACTACGAGCGCGAAAACATTGGTCCACCTTCGTTGCGTTCAGCTTTCTATGTTCTGCGGAGTGATGATTCATCTACTAACAGTGGTGTGTTTTGATTGCTTCATGTTCACCTAACCTGAAGCGATACCGGTCACCGCGCATGAACCTAAAACAAATGTAACTGCACTGAAAAAAACATACGTTGCGACTCTAAAATCGATGAAGAAAATTATAACGTGAGGTTACACACTCTCTCGTCACTGATTGAACATCCCTTCGTGGTAGAATACACGTGAAACCATTAGCTGATTAAATCAGAGCATAAAAGAAGACAATTTACGAATTTAAAATTGGTGCATTCATTTGAGCAAACAATTGGAAAAATCAAATCCATGGCCAACTTTCAGGCAACACGTAACGTGATACATAAAACTAAAATCCAGATCCCTGCAGGAACAGATTATGAGATTAAAGGCCAGTGTGGCTGTAGGAATGTTTTTATGCTAGGTTGGTTCAAATCCCGAGGAGGCTATAATTTATGTGCTCTAGTTCTCCGCGCAACGTTCTATAAGTATTCAGTCCCTGAATACAAAGAATATATGGAATTGGTGACAATTTGCAAGGTTTACATCAGTAAGGTTTTCACAAAGTTTATTGTGCAACATGTCCATGTTAAGTAACCGTTTCTAGTTACTCGAAACCCATAATCATTGATATGCTTACTAAAAACATGCAGGTTGATACTAGTAATATCAATTCAATTTAATTCAATTTAGCGGTCTAAAAAGCATATAGGTTTACAAAATCCACAGAAGGATATAATAATTACCAATAACACTGGTAGTAAAATGGGATTCGTTCGATTATTGAGCAGTTCTGGAATCAAATAAACATCCTCAGAAAAGAAACTGTTTTAGATTGGTTGGATGGCACATGTTACTCCTTGTGATCAAATTTATAGTTTACTTCGATGCATTGGTTCAAACTTCGAAGTTGTAATGGTGTAGAATATATAGGTTCAATATTTGGATTGGCCGATAAGAATTTATCCAAATTCGATTTGAATATGTCCAAGTTGATGAATGTGTAACTTTAGAGGGTAGGGATTTCCAGGTAAAACATACGCGTACACAATAAAATACCTTCGACTGTTCAGTCTCGATTCGGGAATATGTACTGTGTATTCATGACTCCCGCTGGTTCGAGGTGGTAGTTGGGTGAATAAGTTTTCCAGGTGATGATTAGGGATGTTCAATATATTAAACATAAGAATGAAATCACCTTAAGACGGTGGTAGTGAGAGCCGGAGAGATTGAGACTTGTAATACTATCTTCGATTCGTTTGTGCTTTAAACCACATACGAGCTCGATGATCCTATGATATATTCTCTGCAAGAGGCTGATGTCCTTCTGTAGCCAGGGTGACCAAGCCTGAGCCGCATACTCAATCGTTGGCCTCATAAACGTACTAATTATTCGATGAACAGTTTGCTTTGTGAAACACACGAACAAGCGTTTTAGCAGAAGCAGTACTCTTGACGTCTTTTCATTGACAGCTGTGGGTTTATTTGACGGTTTAATGTGATGCTCACCCACACTAAAATCCTTCTCCTTATAAGTGCTTTCAAGATTATGGGAACCAAGGGTGTAAGAGCACTCGAAATGTCTTCCAACAGTTAATACCTTGAATTGTATGACAGTGAAAAAAAATTCATTTCTAACTGACCAGTCCTGTAAAGCATCGAATTCCAGTTGAACCTGTCTGCAATCATGAGTTGTGCGTACTTGTGTCCACAAATTGATGTCATCCAAAAATAACAAGATTTTGCAGCGAACAAAATTAGGTACGTCGTTTGCATAGATCAGGAAAAGAATTGGTTCAAGCACTGATCCATGCGGCACTCCACTCGCTCATTTAATAAGTCGTTTCAAAGCGCCATCAACACTTATTCGAATTATGCGGTCACGGAGATAATCCTCAAACCAGGCTAGTAATGAACCCTCGATAACACGTTGCTCTATTTATTGTAGTAACAGACTGTGGTTGACACTATCAAATGCTTTTAACATATCGAGATGACAAGCGTGTATTGTGAGACCTTCGTCTACAGCTTGTGTCAAGTTATCGAGGGCAAGCACAAGGTTTGAAATGAAAGAGTGTTTTATTCCAAAGAAGTATTTTCCGACTGCGAGCAAGCAGTTGTCTCGCAGATGTTTCGTGACGCTGTTTTGTTTAGAGTCACCGGTAGTAGTGTTACTTGTCGATAGTTGGATACTTCAGAACAGTTTACTTCTTTGTAGTTGTAGCTAATGATGTCACACTTTCAATTAAAGAGAACGATCCGTTAAGTTGAATAGAGTTTAAACAAGTACGTGATGTGCGTACACAAAGTATGAGCACACTTTTTTTAGAATCAGCGTGGTAGTTTCGTCAGATCCCGAAAATTATTTCCTGTTGAGATTTACGAATTTGCGGACAACACCGTCCGAGGTAATATTTTGTTGTTTTAAAACATTTTCGGGTGAAATAACGGGAGATAAGATCAATTTAATTCTCAATTTCAATTTCTATTCAATTTCAATTCAATTTAATGGTCTGAAAAGCACATAGCTTTACAAAAACCACAGAATAATATGCGAATTACAAATAACATAGGTAGTAAAACGGGATTCGTTTGCCTACTGATCAGTTCAGGAATCTCGTAAAAATACTTAGAGAAAAAATTGTTTTCCACCGGTTTGATTGGGTAAATATGTAAGTTTTATTTCGATGCATGGATTAAAAGCTTCATGATGCAGAATATATTGGTTTAATGTTTGGATTGGTCGACATGAAGTAATCCAAGTTGGGTGAATGTGTATCGTTACGGGGTAGGGAGTTCCAAGTAAAACATACACGTACAGAATAAAAATACCTTTAACAGTTCAGCCTCGAGTCTGGAATAAGTATTGTATTGTTATGATTCCGGCTTAATCGTGGTGGTAGTCGTGTGAATAGTTGATTCAGGGGATGGTTGTGGGTGTGCAATATATTGAACATATGAATCAATTTGCCTCTAAGACGGCGGTAGCGAGAGTCAAAGAGATTGAGGCTTGTAATCCGATCTTCGTATTGTTTATGTTTTAAACTACTTACGAGCTTGGTGGTCCGATGATATATTCTCTGCAAGAGACTGATGTCCTTCTGTAGCCAGGGTGACCAAGCCTGAACCGCATACGAGTGGAGACAGTGGAGCAGAAATGGTCTAGGACGTCGGTAAATTGTGGTGCTGTCGTTGATTAAAGGCTGATTATATTAATAATTAGTTTAAAACGTTCGAAATTCAGGACAAAGGACTCGACCGGTTTCTCGGTTGTTGTCTCTCATCAGTTATGCGCATTGTGTGTCTTCGGGCCATCTCGTCTTCAAGCAATCAGACATGTTTAGCTATTGTAACGTTGCAAAGTATAACATGAATACAGTCAAAGCTATTGTTACAGTCAAATACAATTCGCTTCTACATTATTGAATCGGTAATCCACTTCTCTCATGATTGTGCGACGACCTATCAGATTACCGCGCAAGAATTGGAGTAAATGGAGTCATATCAAAAATATTAAACCGCCAACGGAATCCCACAAACATCTCTGCTAGGTCCGGTTCTCTCTCCTAAACATAAACCAATAACCCCCACTCATAATACTAAGAAGCGTTCTGTTCACGGATGATGGACTCGAATCAGTAGTGAGGAAGTGAAAAATTATTTGGAATTTGTTAAACACTTGAATCCTTGTATCCTTGGACAGGTCAGATTGGGTGGCTGTGAATGATATACTGTTTAGCACATGGAATATCTAGATGTTATACATTTAGAAGAATATATCTTGGATAAGTTTCTTGAGAAATGGATGCTCGCCACGCAGCTCTGAGCCAAAATACCATGAAGCATTCATTAATAGAAAGCTGAAGCGCGTTTTCAGATTCTTAATCGACGGGCTAACAGAATGTTATCCACCTTTCCACGAATATTATAAAGGTTCAGACTACGAACATAACATCGAATAACGAATGATTGTCATCGTAAAACGATGGAGTTGTAGTAGACCAGATTACTACAATAATATCCTCAAGAACGTTCGAGAAAAGGCAGGTTGACTGGAAGATTTATAGCGGTAGCCAAAAAGGTACACGAAGGTACATGGTAGCAATCACGGAACACGAATCAACGGAAAGTGCGTTATCAAGGTCAATTGTTATATACAGTAAAACAATGTTGTTACACAGCCCCCTTCCAAGAAGTCTGGTCAGAGGAGACTTCTGATCAGGAATTGACAATTGAACTGGCCAAGCGGTGTCAGGTCGTTCCAGGCTGGAACATAGTCTCTCAGCAACCAGTAACTTCGAAGTCAGCCAAGGCACTTGATCTGCGTGGGTCGATTGTCGGTGGTGACCAGGGTAGGATACACGAAAAACCGATCAGTACTAAGCCAAGTCACGTCTCACATGGAGTGAACGTGCTGCCGGAGCCGAATCACATGGGGTGAACGAGCTGCTAGCGGGAATCGCCCGTCTGGCATGGTCTTAGTATGAACCCAGTAGGAGCAGATGTAGGCACATCCGTAGGCTTGACAACGAAGAACCAGAAGCTTCGAAAACATAGTCCGTGCTGAGAAGTTCCTGCACCCCCAGGGTCGATGGCGAACGGCCTCGCCTGGAGAAAGCTGAGTGGCGTGTCGTCGGGCTGGTAAGGACCTTGTCTGATAAGTTTCGTGTTGGCGGCGTGTGCTGATGGTAGGGGCTACCGGGTGGGATGGCGACAGGCGTCGGCGATCCGGGGGTGGCGCGTGCCACGATTTCCACAGCGGGAGGTACATGCGTACCGAGGGGATACACGAAGGATGCGTGCATTCCAGGTTACCCGGACAGGATGTCGACAAGCGTCGGTGATCCGGGGGTGGCGCGTGCCACGATTTCCACAACGGGAGGTGCATGTGTACCTGAGAAGTGAGAAGAAAAAAAACTCTGGTGCATGGGTTTATGGCCACGACCGAGTTATAGTGAAGAGGTACAAAAAGCATGCACGGGATATACCAAGCGATAATAACGTGTTAAATACCCGCTACATAATTGGCAAATGTGCCGTTCTGGGCGCATACTCAAAGTGGAGATGACGGATTGTGGGTATATACTTGATGTACAAGCGGTTATTATCCCAAATGGCGTGGGTGCCATGACAGTGTCATGCTGCACGTACCCACTAGCTTTCGGCCATACTACTTTTTTCGTAACAAACGTAACGTAAGCACGAATGCCAGGATGGAAAATATTGCGTATGGTGTGACTAATGCGCCGTCTAAAGGCAGACAGGGTAAGTAGTCGGAAAGCGCTTTGCGATAAGGCGCAAAGGATATCGCCCAAGCCATCGGGCAAGGGGAGAGGTGTGATGAAAGAATAGGCGTCCCTGAGCTGTACGATGCCGGCATCGGTAGCTTGCACTGCAGCGATTTCGCTGAGTTAGAGGGAGAGTGGACGGTCTATCACACACGTTGTAAGGATAGGAATTGTGGCACCTAAGATATATCGTATGTCAGTCGTAAAATGACTGACAAAATCCTGGTGCATAGTCTCTCTAGGAGAGTACCTACCCGACGATCCGTTGATTGATGTACGAGGGGCTTACAAGCAGTAAACAAAGTAAACTGTCTGCCCTGTAGATTGTGTTCTAACCCGACTTGTGAATTGATCAACAAGTGTAGTTATGTGATGCATATGACGTTTTGATGTAAAACGTGTCAAAGGATGTAAAAAAAATTATCCTGAAAAAACGCCGATGTAAATCGGGAAAAGACGTACCGAAAAAAATCTCGAATTGTGCGTGAATATTGGGCTTACCAATAGTAGTACACGAAGGATTCGTGCATCACGTCGGGCTCACCAATTTGTAGTAGACCAGGTTACTACAATAATATCCCCAAGAACGTTGGAGAAAAGGCAGGTTGACTGGAAGATTTATAGCGGTAGCCAAAAAGGTACACGAAGGTACATGGTAGCAATCACGGAACACGAATCAACGGAAAGTGCGTTATCAAGGTCAATTGTTATATACAGTAAAACAATGTTGTTACAGAGTACCACAGGGTGGTGAGGTTTTTGTAATGTTCCATGGACTAAACTATTGCGACGTCTGGGTTTGTGTGACTCAACCAAAAGAAATAATAAGCCTTGATAATATTATTACCTATAGAATAGTGTCTATTAAAGGAGACCTACGTTCATTAATGTAGAGAGTAGACGAGAGGCGGATATAACTCATCCCTCTAGAACACAAGTTCTGCCTGCACTAATTTTGACAGGCGGACGATCTATTTTATCATAATATAACTACGTGCGGTTCTGACTCGTCCTGCATTGAGTCCTTTAAAGCAAAATTGGATTAACATATCCATAATTTGTAAGCCTATCCTAGATGCACTCGCTATATACAATTTTAGTTACTTTAAATGTTTCGCAATACTCCCCTTAAATACTTGGAACCTTTAACTACTTCGGGTCAATACATTGTTCCATTTATTTTCAGAAAGCTATCAACTTTCAGTCTGAATATTTATAATTTTGGAATAAGACATTGACGCTTTTATCCTGTTCAATTTTATGGTTTGTGCATATAACAAAACCATTTTGCAGAATAATTTTCACACATTATCGATGAAAAATAAAACTTCTTCTGTAGGTCAAAACGTGCACTCTCAATACGAGCGCGAAAACATTGGTTCACCTTCGTTGCGTTCAGCTTTCTATGTTCTGCGGAGTGATGATTCATCTACTAACAGTGGTGCATTTTGATTGCTTCATGTTCACCTAACCTGAAGCGATACCGGTCACTGCACATAAACTTGAAACAATTGTACCTGAAGTAAAGAAATCATACTCTGCAACTCGCTTATTTGATAAGTTTGTTCGCTAAAAATCGTTCTTTAACATTGGAGACCAGTGACAACAACGTGACTGGTCTTTAGTTAGGCACATCGATTCAGTTTCCTCCTTTGTATATCAGAGTGATTCATCCACTTTTCCAGTCACTAGCAACCTACATGCAACTCAGTGGCAGGTTGTAATGATCAGAGACCGTTGAGAATAGACCTTGGGAGCATGGTTGTAGGCGGAAAGGTGTATCTTTACTAGGACACTCGGGTTTCACAGCGATATAGTGTATTGTGTCAATTTGTCATCTAAATAAAGACATATCGCAACATATGCGTTCATTAGGGTAGAACAATCTAGAGTAAAATTGAGTCAGTTCGTTACCGGCTTCAAAAGCAGTGGATGTATTTCTAGCCGTAGTAAGTGGCTTTACTCTGGCCTGTCTGTTCACGATCTGAAAGATGAGCCTCAGGTTTCGTTCACTTTTATCCAGCTGATTGATTAGATACACTTCTTTGTACTACTGAACCAGTTTAGTAACGTTTTTTCGCAACGAACGCGAGACAGTAGCATCAGTATCCGCATACGCGCATCTCTATCACACACACACACACACCACGATCGGTTTCGTGTTGTTTGCACTCATCGGGTAAGGAGAGTAAAATCAGTATCCACACGAGCTTGGTACAGTGGAAGATTGTTTAACCAGTTGCGCCAATGTTGGATAAGGTGGGTACGACCAACCTTTTCAATCTGATCAGCCCAAACTCATGTACACTGTGTAGATTGTCTCAGTTAAAATGAGTGTGCGCTCATGTGATTGAGAATGTTAGTCGTCCCAACCTCATCCATCAGTGGCATACAAGCGCAACTTGTTTACCATTTTTCCACAGTACCAAGCACAGGCGAATCCTGATCTTACTCACCCTACCTGATGAGTGCAAATAGCACGAGACCGCTCGAGAAGTGTGTGATGGAAATGCATGCAAATGAGCTTTTTTTAAATAGATATTGTTTTTCAGTCATTCCGCTTGTAAATCTTAGTTTCTAGTTACAGTTTAACAGGAATAGTTGCTCCATGAAACGTGATATTATGTACGTTTTCAAGCCCACAGTTTTCAACATTGATGCTTGGACGCGATGCAGTCCCTTGACCAAATACTTTGGTCATATTAATGTTTAAATCAAAGTCTGTGCATACCGTCAAAATTCGAGATTTTAACGGCAGAAGCTGCTCTCGTGAGTTAGCAATGAGGACTGCGTTGTCGAAAAACAGCATGTCGTCCTATTCCACAGCTATTTATCTGGAGATAGAACTCAAGGCTTTATAATTTCTCATAATTTATTGCTGTAATCCCACCCTCTGGTTAAATTTCCACGGTCGTGTCAACTAAATAGTGCACATATGAAATGGTAATCATCATTCTGTGCAAAGCACTCATACACTGGATGTATATTATCAGGCGAAGTGTCTTTGTGAAATCAATCACATCCACAAAAGTATCGATGGATTATCACATCTGAAATGTACTCAGACGACGCTCATATCAGTCAATGGATAATTTTAATAACCTCGATGATCAGGAAATCATTATCCAGAGGATTCGAACAATTTGAGGAATGTATCGAATAGAACAACAATGCAAGAAAACAGGCTATTTACCTTTTGCGGGTCAAAGAGAGAACGAAGTTGCAGAGAATAGATAGAAGGCAGTGAGGATAGAATTTGAGGTAGTTAGCTTTTAAGAAATGAGCTGTCACATGGTCAGTCAATTTGAGCCTGTTTTCTTTTGTAACGTCAAGGTTCTTAAAATAACACTGACGTGCGTTGCACAGAAACTTACTTAACTTGCCAGCATAGGTATTTGGAGTTGCGAAACGATGCATTCATTCGTGTGGATATCCTGGAGAGAGATTGGTCAAAATTTGTTGCGTAAACTTTCATCATTTGTAGGCATACTTCAGACCGAGTATTCGACTTGGTCAAACATAAAATGTCTGACCATTTATGAGTTAAATCCATTCCGATTCTATTATGTAACATATTATCGTGGTTTGCATAAGAGCATGTATTAGACCTCTGATTCGCCCCGACAGCATAATTAAACACTCATTTTTGGCATAAAAGCAATTGATTTTGACTTTGTTCGATATCGACCATGGATGTACATTGTAAGAGCATGAGCATTTCATGCTGTTGTACTGGCTGGGATTATTTTCATGAAGTGCTTCTTATTTTTGCTGCACCTGCACCAAGCAGCTCGTGCATAAAATTGAATTTTAAATAAAAGGCAGAACTCATTTTGGTTAATCTCCCCCCAAATCTAACCAGTCCATTGAAACAGGGAGTTATTTGCTGTTCAGATTGTACTCAGCTAGCATGCTTCATGTCTTCGGTCCATCTCGTATTCAATTACTGGGACAGGTTTAGTTATTGTAACGATGCAAAGGTTAACATGAATACAGTCAAAGCTTTTGTTACAGTCAAATACAATTCGCTTACTCATTTATGAATCTGTGATCCACTCATCTCGTGATTGGGCGACTACCTACCAGATCACCGCGCAAGAATGGGAGTAAATGTAGTCATATCAAAAACATTAAACCACCAACGGAATCCCACAAACTTCACTGCTAGGTTCGCTTCTTTCTCATATTCATAAACGATTTACCACCACTCACAATACTAAAAAGTGTTCTGTTCACGGATGATAGACTCGAATCAGTTTTGATCAGGATGGTGTGGAACAGCAAAAGTATTTTGATTCGTTATTGACTTAAATCCTTAAATCTTTGAACGTGTCAGATTGAATGGCTGTGAATGATATACCCTTTACCACATGGAAAAGCGAGATGCTCCACATTTGGAAGAATATTTCTTGTATATGATTGTTGAGAAACGGAGGCTCAACACGTAGCTCTGAGTCAAAAGACCATGAATTATTCATTAATAGGAAGCTGAAGCGCGTTGCCGGAATCTTCGTAGAAAGGCTAACATATTCTTACCCATCTTTCCACAAATAATATAAAGGTTCAGACAGCGAACATAACATCGAATAACGAATGATTGTTATCGTAAAACGATGAAGTACCACAGGGTGGTGCGGTTAACCACGGGTTTTTGTAACGTTCCATAGACTAAACTATTGCGACGTCTGGGTTTGTGTGACTCAACCAAAAGAAATAATAAGCCTTGAAATTGTACGAACCCTATATAACAGTTGGCATACAAGTATAACCTTGTTTACCTTTAATCCACTGTTTTGAGGCTCACTGAACCTGCTCTTACTGTCTCCACCTGACGATGGCAAACAGCCTGAAACCGGTAGTGGTGTGGAAGGGATGGGGATGTGAGCAACACATTACTTTGGTCAAGCCTTGATATTATTATTACCTATAGAATAGTGTCTATTAAAGGAGACCTACGTTCATTAATGTAGAGAGTAGACGAGAGGCGGATATAACTCTTCAATCTAGATCACAAGTTCTGCCTGCACTAAGTTTGCTAGGCGGACGATCTATTTTAACATAATCTAACTGCGTGCGGTTCTGACTCTCACTGCATTGAGGCCTTTAAAGCAAAATTAAATTAACATATCCATAATTTGTAAGCCTATCCTAGATGCACTCGTTATATACAATTTTTTGTTATTTTAAAGATTTCGCAATACTCCCATTAAATACTTAAAACCTTTAACTACATTGTTCCATTTATTTACAGAAAGCTATCAACTTTCAGTCTGAATATTTAGAATTTTGGAATAAGACATTGACGCTTTTACGCTGTTCAATTTTATGGTTTGTGAATAAAACAAAACCATTTTCTGCAAAATAGCTTTTACGCATTATCGATGAAAAATAATACGTGTTCTGTAGGTCAAAACATGCACTCTCAATACGCGCGCGAAAACATTGGTTCACCTTCGTTGCGTTCAGCTTTCTATGTTCTGCGGAGTGATGATTCATCTACTAACAGTGATGTGTTTTGATTGCTTCAAGTTCACATAACCTGAAGCGATACCGGTCACCGCGCATGAACCTAAAACAAATGTAACTGCACTGAAAAAAACATACGTTGTGACACAAAGATCGATGAAGAAATTTATAACGTGAGGCTACACACTCTCTCGTCACTGATTGAACATCCCTTCGTGGTAGAATACACGTGAAACCATTAGCTGATTAAATCAGAGAATAAAAGAAGACAATTTACGAATTTAAAATTGGTGCATTCATTTGAGCAAACAATTGGAAAAATCAAATCCATGGCCAACTTTCAGGCAACACGTAACGTGATACATAAAACTAAAATCCAGATCCCTGCAGGAACAAATTATGAGATTATAGGCCAGTGTGGCTGTAGGAATGTTTTTATGCTAGGTTGGTCCAAATCCCGAGGAGGCTATAATTTATGTGCTCTAGTTCTCCGCTCAACTTTCTATAAGTATTCAGTCCCTGAATACAAAGAATAGATGGAATTAGTGACAATTTGCAAGGTTTACATCAGTAAGGTTTTCACAAAGTTTATTGTGCAACATGTCCATGTTAAGTAACCGTTTCTAGTTACTCGAAACCCATGATCGTTGATATGCTTACTAAAAACATGCAGGTTGATACTAGTAATACCAATTCAATTTAATTCAATTTAGCGGTCTAAAAAGCGTATAGGTTTACAAAATCCACAGAAGGATATAATAATTACCAATAACACTGGTAGTAAAATGGGATTCGTTTGATTAATGAGCATTTCTTGAATCAAATAAACATCCTCAGAAAAGAAACTGTTTTAGATTGGTTGGATGGCACATGTTACTCCTTGTGATCAAAATTTATAGTTTACTTCGATGCATTGGTTCAAACTTCGAAGTTGTAATGGTGTAGAATATATAGGTTCAATATTTGGATTGGCCGATATGAATTTATCCAAATTCGATTTGAATATGTTCAAGTTGATAAATGTGTAACTTTAGAGGGTAGGGATTTCCAGGTAAAACATACGCGTACACAATAAAATACCTTCGACTGTTCAGTCTCGATTCGGGAATACGTACTGTGTATTCATGACTCCCGCTGGTTTGAGGTGGTAGTTGGGTGAATAATTTTTCCAGGTGATGCTTAGGGATGTTCAATATATTAGACATAAGAATGAAATCACATTTAAGACGGTGGTAGTGAGAGCCGAATAGATTGAGACTTGTAATACTATCTTCGAATCGTTTGTGCTTTAAACCACATACGAGCTCGATGATCCTATGATATATTCTCTTCAAGAGGCTGATGTCCCTCTGTAGCCAGGGTGACCAAGCCTGAGCCGCATACTCCATGGTTGGCCTCATAAACGTACAAATTATTTGATGAACAGTTTGTTTCCTGAAACTCCCGAACAAGCGTTTTAGCAGAAGCTGTACTCTCGACGTCTTTTCATTGACAGCTGTGGGGTTATATGAGGGTTTAAAGCGCTGCTCACCCACACTAAAATCCTTCTCCTTATAAGTGCTATCAAGTTTATGGGAACCAAGGGTGTAAGAGCACTCGAAATGTCTTCCAACTGTTAATACCTTGGATTGCATCTCATTGAAAGAAAATTCATTTCTAAGTGACCAGTCCTGTAAAGCATCGAATTCCAGTTGAACCTGTCTGCAATCATGAGTTGTGCGTACATGTGTCCACAACTTGATGTCATCCGAAAATAACAAGATTTTGCAGCGAACAAGTTTAGGCAAGTCGTTTGCATAGATCAGGAAAAGAATTGGTTTAAGCACTGATCCATGCGGCACTCCACTCGCTCATTTAATAAGTCGTTTCAAAGCGCCATCAACACTTATTCGAATTATGCGGTCACGGAGATAATCCTCAAACCAGGCTAGTAATGAACCCTCGATAACACGTTGCTCTATTTATTGTAGTAACAGACTGTGGTTGACAATATCAAATGCATTTAACATATCAAGATGACAAGCGTGTATTGTGAGACCTTCGTCTACAGCTTGTGTCAAGTTATGGAGGGCGAGCACAAGGTTTAAAAGGAAAGAGTGTCTTTTTCTGAAGACGTATTTTTCGACTGCGAGCAAGCAATTGTCTCCCAGAAGTTTCGTTACGCTGTTTTGTTTAGAGATCACCGGTAGTAGTGTTACTTGTCGATAGTTGGATACTTCAGAACAGTTTACTTCTTTGTAGTTGGGGATAATGATGTCACACTTCCACTTAAAGAGAACGATCCGTTAAGTTGAAGAGAGTTTAAACAAGTACGTGATGGGCGCACACAAAGTATGAGCACACTTTTTCAGAATCTGCGTGGTAGTTTCGTCAGATCCGGAAAATTATTTCCTGTTGAGATTTACGAATTTGCGGACAACACCGTCCGAGGTAATATTTTGTTGTTGTAAAACATTTTCGGGTGAAATAACGAGAGTTAAGGATCAATTCAATTTTCAATTTCAATTTCTATTCAATTTCAATTCAATTTAATGGTCTAAAAATCACATAGCTTTACAAAAACCACAGAATAATATGCGAATTACAAATAACATAGGTAGTAAAACGGGATTCGTTTGCCTACTGATCAGTTCAGGAATCTCGTAAAAATACTTAGAGAAAAAATTGTTTTCCACCGGTTTGATTGGGTAAATATGTAAGTTTTATTTCAATGCATGGATTAAAAGCTTCATGATGCAGAATATATTGGTTTAATGTTTGGATTGGTCGACATGAAGTAATCCAAGTTGGGTGAATGTGTATCGTTACGGGGTAGGGAGTTCCAAGTAAAACATACACGTACAGAATAAAAATACCTTTAACAGTTCAGCCTCGAGTCTGGAATAAGTATTGTATTGTTATGATTCCGGCTTAATCGTGGTGGTAGTCGTGTGAATAGTTGATTCAGGGGATGGTTGTGGGTGTGCAATATATTGAACATATGAATCAATTTGCCTCTAAGACGGCGGTAGCGAGAGTCAAAGAGATTGAGGCTTGTAATCCGATCTTCGTATTGTTTATGTTTTAAACTACTTACGAGCTTGGTGGTCCGATGATATATTCTCTGCAAGAGACTGATGTCCTTCTGTAGCCAGGGTGACCAAGCCTGAACCGCATACGAGTGGAGACAGTGGAGCAGAAATGGTCTAGGACGTCGGTAAATTGTGGTGCTGTCGTTGATTAAAGGCTGATTATATTAATAATTAGTTTAAAACGTTCGAAATTCAGGACAAAGGACTCGACCGGTTTCTCGGTTGTTGTCTCTCATCAGTTATGCGCATTGTGTGTCTTCGGGCCATCTCGTCTTCAAGCAATCAGACATGTTTAGCTATTGTAACGTTGCAAAGTATAACATGAATACAGTCAAAGCTATTGTTACAGTCAAATACAATTCGCTTCTACATTATTGAATCGGTAATCCACTTCTCTCATGATTGTGCGACGACCTATCAGATTACCGCGCAAGAATTGGAGTAAATGGAGTCATATCAAAAATATTAAACCGCCAACGGAATCCCACAAACATCTCTGCTAGGTCCGGTTCTCTCTCCTAAACATAAACCAATAACCCCCACTCATAATACTAAGAAGCGTTCTGTTCACGGATGATGGACTCGAATCAGTAGTGAGGAAGTGAAAAATTATTTGGAATTTGTTAAACACTTGAATCCTTGTATCCTTGGACAGGTCAGATTGGGTGGCTGTGAATGATATACTGTTTAGCACATGGAATATCTAGATGTTATACATTTAGAAGAATATATCTTGGATAAGTTTCTTGAGAAATGGATGCTCGCCACGCAGCTCTGAGCCAAAATACCATGAAGCATTCATTAATAGAAAGCTGAAGCGCGTTTTCAGATTCTTAATCGACGGGCTAACAGAATGTTATCCACCTTTCCACGAATATTATAAAGGTTCAGACTACGAACATAACATCGAATAACGAATGATTGTCATCGTAAAACGATGGAGTTGTAGTAGACCAGATTACTACAATAATATCCTCAAGAACGTTCGAGAAAAGGCAGGTTGACTGGAAGATTTATAGCGGTAGCCAAAAAGGTACACGAAGGTACATGGTAGCAATCACGGAACACGAATCAACGGAAAGTGCGTTATCAAGGTCAATTGTTATATACAGTGAAACAATGTTGTTACACAGCCCCCTTCCAAGAAGTCTGGTCAGAGGAGACTTCTGATCAGGAATTGACAATTGAACTGGCCAAGCGGTGTCAGGTCGTTCCAGGCTGGAACATAGTCTCTCAGCAACCAGTAACTTCGAAGTCAGCCAAGGCACTTGATCTGCGTGGGTCGATTGTCGGTGGTGACCAGGGTAGGATACACGAAAACCGATCAGTACTAAGCCAAGTCACGTCTCACATGGAGTGAACGTGCTGCCTGAGCCGAATCACATGGGGTGAACGAGCTGCTAGCGGGAATCGCCCGTCTGGCATGGTCTTAGTATGAACCCAGTAGGAGCAGATGTAGGCACATCCGTAGGCTTGACAACGAAGAACCAGAAGCTTCGAAAACATAGTCCGTGCTGAGAAGTTTCTGCACCCCCAGGGTCGATGGCGAACGGCCTCGCCTGGAGAAAGCTGAGTGGCGTGTCGTCGGGCTGGTAAGGACCTTGTCTGATAAGTTTCGTGTTGGGCGTCGTGTGCTGATGGTAGGGGCTACCGGGTGGGATGGCGACAGGCGTCGGCGATCCGGGGGTGGCGCGTGCCACGGTTTCCACTGCGGGAGGTACATGCGTACCGAGGGGATACACGAAGGATGCGTGCATTCCAGGTTACCCGGACAGGATGTCGACAAGCGTCGGTGATCCGGGGGTGGCGCGTGCCACGATTTCCACAACGGGAGGTGCATGTGTACCTGAGAAGTGAGAAGAAAAAAAACTCTGGTGCATGGGTTTATGGCCACGACCGAGTTATAGTGAAGAGGTACAAAAAGCATGCACGGGATATACCAAGCGATAATAACGTGTTAAATACCCGCTACATAATTGGCAAATGTGCCGTTCTGGGCGCATACTCAAAGTGGAGATGACGGATTGTGGGTATATACTTGATGTACAAGCGGTTATTATCCCAAATGGTGTGGGTGCCATGGCAGTGTCATGCTGCACGTACCCACTGGCTTTCGGCCATACTACTTTTTTCGTAACAAACGTAACGTAAGCACGAATGCCAGAATGGAAGAGATTGCGTATGGTGTGACTAATGCGCCGTCTAAAGGCAGACAGGGTAAGTAGTCGGAAAGCGCTTTGCGATAAGGCGCAAAGGATATCGCCCAAGCCATCGGGCAAGGGGCGAGGTGTGATGAAAGAATAGGCGTCCCTGAGCTGTACGATGCCGGCATCGGTAGCTTGCACTGCAGCGATTTCGCTGAGTTAGAGGGAGAGTGGACGGTCTATCACACACGTTGTAAGGATAGGAATTGTGGCACCTAAGATATATCGTATGTCAGTCGTGAAGTGACTGACAAAATCCTGGTGCATAGTCTAGGAGAGTACCTACCCGACGATCCGTTGATTGATGTACGAGGGGCTTACAAGCAGTAAACAAAGTAAACTGTCTGCCCTGTAGATTGTGTTCTAACCCGACTTGTGAATTGATCAGCAAGTGTAGTTATGTGATGCATATGACGTTTTGATGTCAAACGTGTCAAAGGATGTAAAAAAATTATCCTGAAAAAACGCCGATGTAAATCGGGAAAAGACGTACCGAAAAAAAAATATCGAATTGTGCGTGAATATTGGGCTTACCAATAGTAGTACACGAAGGATTAGTGCATCACGTCGGGCTCACCAATTTGTAGCGGATAAATGCTCAAAATAAGAACGCAGAAATTACAGAAAATAGCTGTAACTCACGAAATGTTCAGAAAATACAAATCCGTTACAATATCCTTCTTTTGCTCGAGAAATATTCTTGAAGGAAAATAAATTCCAACGAATGCTGAAATTGATGTCGAGATTGTTAGTCGCAACAGAATGTTAACATCGAGTCCAATCAACCGAATCCACAAGCACGCAAAATCAGAAGCGCGAGTCGAGTTCGAAAAAGTGTATGTTGTGTATCAAAACATTAAAACAAATGCAAGATACGGTGCAATAATAACAATGAAAAATATTGTCAGAATTGATTAAAAATAAATAATATACAAGTGCAACACTTTGAGTATGCGCCCAGAACGGCACATTTGCCAATTATGTAGCGGGTATTTAACACGTTATTATCGCTTGGTATATCCCGTGCATGCCTTTTGTACCTCTTCACTATAACTCGGTCGTGGCCATAATCCCATGCACCAGAGAGTTTTTTTTCTTCTCACTTCTCAGGTACACATGCACCTCCCGCTGTGGAACTCGTGGCACGCGCCACCCCCGGATCACCGACGCTTGTCGACATCCTATCCGGTAACCTGGAATACACGCATCCTTCGTGTATCCCCTCTGTACGCATGTACCTCCCGCTATGGAAATCGTGGCACGCGCCATCCCCGGATCGCCGAAGCCTGTCGCCATCCTTCCGGTAGCCCCTATTATCAGCACACTCCGCCCAACACGAAACTTATCAGACAAGGTCCTTACCAGCCCGACGACACGCCACTCAGCTTTCTCCAGGCAGGGCCGTTTGCCATCGACCCTGGAGGTGCAGGAACTTCTCAGCACGGACTATGTTTTCGAAGTTTCTGGTTCTTCGTTATCAAGCCTACGGATGTGCCTACATCTGTTCCTACTGGGTTTATACTAAAACCATGCCAGACGGGCGATTCCCGCAAACAGCTCGTTCACCCCATGTGATTCGGATCCGGCAGCAAGTTCACTCCATGTGAGACGTGACTTGGCTTAGTACTGAACGGTTTTTCGTGTATCCTACCCTGGTCACCACTGACAATCGACCCACACAGATCAAGTGCCTTGGCTGACTTCGAAGTTACTGGTTGCTGAGAGACTATGTTCCAGCCTGGAACGACCTGACACCGCTTGGCCAGTTCAATTGTCAATTCCTGATCAGAAGTCTCCTCTGACCAGACTTCTTGGAAGGGGGCTGTGTAACAACATTGTTTTACTGTATATAACAATTGACCTTGATAACGCACTTTCCGTTGATTCGTGTTCCGTGATTAATTTTGAAAAGTGCGTTTTTAATCAGAATTCCGTCGAATTTCTCGGTCACACGATCGACGCCGATGTTATTCAACCCGTCCATGCAAAAGCCCAAGCCATTGCTGACTACCCCCTCCCCCAGTCCATCAAAAGTCTACGCCGTTTTTTGGGTATGGTGAATTACTACTGCCGTTTTATCCCTCAGTGCGCCCAAACCCTACAACCGCTTACAGATCTTTTGAAAGGAAATGCCAAGACACTGGTTCTGAGTACTGAAGCCACGTCTGCGTTCGCTGCTATCAAGGAACGGTTGATTAAGGCTACAACCTTAAAGCATCTCAACACAGATCCCTCGACGCGTCTCTTATTGACTACCGATGCATCGCAGGTCGCTGTTGGCGCCGTTCTGCAACAGATAGTGGATGGTCATATTGAACCACTCGCATTCTTTTCCAAAAAGCTTCAGCCAACTCAGACTCGATACAGCACATTTAGCCGAGAACTCTTAGCTATTTACTTTGCTGTTAAACATTTCCGTCACCACCTAGAGGGTCGAATGTTTACAATATATACCGACCACAAGCCCCTGATTTATTCCCTATGTTCACCGTCAGATCGGCATTCCCCGCGAGAGCTGCGTCACCTTGATTTCATCTCTCAGTTTACCACCGACATCCGTCATATCGATGGTTGTAGCAACGTGGTAGCTGACGCGTTATCCCGTGGTGACATTCATGAACTCTCGAATACGGCTATCGATCTTCCCGAGATAGCCAGAAACCAAGAGACTGATCCGCAATTCGACGCACTCCAGTCTAAGAAATCCCTAAAGATCGTCCGTTTGCCATTGCTGAACTGTGAGCAATACATTTACTGTGACATTTCCACCGGTAATCCGAGGCGTTTTGTTCCTCAATCATATCGGCGGAAAGTTTTCGACCACTTACATGGTTTATCTCACCCCGGGATACGTTCTACAGTAAAGCTCATCACAGCACGCTTTATTTGGTCTACTATCCGTACTGACATTCGCCTTTGGGCTAAACATTGTGTTGCTTGCCAAACGAGCAAGATACACCGTCATACAAAGACCTCCCCTGGCAAATTCGATCTCCCGAACTCCCGTTTTCAACACGTTCATGTTGACATAGTTGGTCCCCTACCAATTAGCAACAAGTTCACCTATCTCTCGACTTGCGTTGATCGTTATACCCGCTGGCCCCAAGCGACCCCCATACCCGATATTTCTTCGGAGACTGTTGCCCGTGCTTTTATCGAATCATGGATTTCCATTTTCGGAGTTCCCTCAACTGTTACCACTGATCGAGGTTCACAGTTTACTTCCAGATTATTCCGGGACTTGAATCGAATCCTTGGTTGTTCCCATCTCCGTACCACTGCTTATCATCCCGCTGCTAATGGTATGGTAGAACGTTTTCACCGCCAGTTAAAGGCTGCAATTACTGCCTCTTCCACTACACAATGGTCTGAACGATTACCTATCATTCTTCTCGGCATTCGTAATACAATCAAAGAAGATGTAGGTTGCTGTCCCACTGAACTTGTTTTTGGCTCGACTATCAGACTTCCCGGTGAAATGTTTATCGATGCTCGCACTACCGGTGAAATTGACCCAGTATCCTATGTTAACCGGTTAAAACAACATTTCCGATCCCTTCGACCTATACCCACACGCCCGAACACTCGACCTGATCAGATACACCCTGATCTACACACATGCACCCATGTTTTCGTTCGCGTTGATAACGTCAAGAAACCTTTGCAAGCACCTTATACCGGTCCGTACAAAGTCCTGCAACGCAAACCGAAGTATTATATTCTCGAGTACAACGGAAAGAGTGATTCGATCAGTATTGATCGTCTGAAGCCTGCATACATCGAACAATCGTTACCCAGTGTGCCTCCATCCTCTACACCCCCTACTCAGCCTATGACTGACGATATGTCAAACCCATCCTGCACCCCTCCCAACCAACCAATGACTGATACATCATCCACCCCATCACAACCACCCACACGCGTTCCCGATACCAAGCGCATCAAACGAACCCGTTTCGGTTGCAACATTGTACATCTTATTTGATGGAACTTACAAACATTGACAGTATCGAGCGTTTCTCCTTCCTGATCCACGCTCTAGGGGGGAGTTCTGTAGCACTTGTATATTATTTATTCTTAATCAATTCTGACAATATTTTTCATTGTTATTATTGTACCGTATCTTGCATTTTGTTTTAATGTTTGGATACACAACATACACTTTTTCGAACTCGACTCGCGCTTCTGATTTTGCGTGCTTGTGGATTCGGTTGATTGGACTCGATGTTAACATTCTGTTGCGACTAACAATCTCGACATCAATTTCAGCATTCGTTGGAATTTATTTTCCTTCAAGAATATTTCTCGAGCAAAAGAAGGATATTGTAACGGATTTGTATTCTCTGAACATTTCGTGAGTTACAGCTATTTTCTGTAATTTCTGCGTTCTTATTTTGAGTATTTATCCACTACACATTTATAAGATATATACATAATGGTGTATAGAAAATGTCATGGAAGGTAACGTGACAAATAGAAAAATGTGATGCAAGTCCCAACCTATGACGAGACATGCATAGACCCTATGTAACCTGACACTACAGCAGCGTTATAAATAGCTATTCAGAAAAATAATTTTTTTAGATGTTTCTATTTTTTAGAGACATTTGTTTACGATAGAAACCTGAATTGAAACGATAAGGATAACTGCACGTGGGCTAAGATACTGTCAGGTTGCCCAGGCCTAGACAGATATAAGATGGGGAATAGAAATAGATGTAACATACATAGACCCTAAGTAACCTGACTAAGATACTGTCAGGTTGCCCAGGCCTAGACAGGTATGAAATGGGGAATAGAAATAGATTTAACATACATAGACCCTAAGTAACCTGACTAAAGAGATACAAAAAGTAAAGGTACATATAATACTAGTCCCAGGTTTTGATGAATGTATGAAAGCACAAGCCCGATCCAGGCAAAGTGCCGCACAGTCAGAGACTGCACATGGGCTAAGATAGTGTCAGGTTGCCCAGGCCTAGACAGATATGAGGGAAGAGTAGAAATAGATGAAACATACATAGACACTAAGTAACATGACACTTAATAATACCATGTATTTCGGACAATGTGAACAGTTCTATACGTGTGCTAGTGTACAAAATACGTACAACTGGTTCAATAACCAGGAATACCGTGACAAAATATATTGTCTATAGAAGTGTTTATTTTGAGAATTTCGCATAGCGATGGAGCAGTAAGAGAATCTACGAGTGTTTTAAATTTACCTGCAGATGTGCACATGCGGATCTCAAACCCGTACGAAATAGTTCTCATCACAGAGACGTGGACATCTCATGACATTCCCAACGTTTCACTTGAACTAGCCAACTATTTCATGTTTCGTAAGGACCGCACCCACACCCGTGGTGGTGGTATTCTCATTTATGTTAATACAGATTTTCCGGCAGACATATACAGTTCTCATATGTTAGAAGATCTAGATGACTCAATTTGGATCACCATACCCTCTCTTGATGCTCTCATAGGGTGCATCTATAACCCACCATCTCCTTCCACACTCACTATTGGTAAGCTTATGAATGTGTTTACTGAGGCATCCATTGCCCCTCACAGCAATAAAATTATTGCTGGGGATTTCAACATGCCATGCATCAGCTGGAAATACCCCCACATTTCGAATAGATTTTCAGCATTCGCTAAAACGATTAAACTTTTAGGTTTCACACAATCTGTGAGTAAGCCTACAAGACTGTCCAGCATTTTAGACTTGATCTTCACTCTTGGTACTGATCCCAGCAACGTTGAAATTTTAGCTCCACTGCCAGGTTGCGACCACAATATGGTCACTTGCGTTCTGCGCCCTTTTCGGAAGCCGGCATATATTCACAATGATGAGAAAATTTATATCAACTGGACTAAGTTTTCGAATCTTCTCAGAGACAACGACTGGACTGAATTTTTTCTTTCTTCAGACTATAATCGTATTTCTTCGATTTTCCATGATAACCTCTTAGCATGCCTTCAGAGTTCGTCTACCTCTCATATTAAAAGAAGTAAACATAACCCTATAACCCTTCTCGAAAAAAAGATTGCTCGTCTCTCTACTTCTGCAAATCTCAAGTTTGACTTCTTCTCTGTTACACGCCGACATGAGCTATATAACTCTCTCCCAGGCATCAAAATTCGCCTCCTAGAGCGTCAAGAAAGAAAGGCTTTAAGCAGTAACTCAAAGACTAAGTCTTTGAATTGTCTTACGAAGAATAGATGTATCTCATTAAAACGTGACATCTCTTCAATCATCTATCAAAAAGACAATAAGGATGTAGTCACTACTGACCCGCCCACAATAAGTCAGGCTTTCTCTTCATTCTTCAGCAGCTCATTTAATAATAACATTTACCATCCACCGGCAAACAATAACGTTTCCTTAAATACTATTAACTCCTTTACTTTAACTTTAAAAGAAATAAAAGATATTTCCCGTCGAAGTAAAATTTCTTACAAGCCCGATGGTGTAGGTTTTATATCAGCCATCCTACACAACAGCAGTGAAGATTTTACCTTACTCTTATTAAATCTTTTTAATATTTCTCTCAAATCCGGAATCTTTCCAACTCATTGGAAACACTCGGTTATTATCCCTCGTCTAAAATCTGGTAATTCGAACCTCGTTACGAATTATCGCCCTATTAATCACACTCCTATTCTCTCTAGGTTATTTGAAAAGTTAATTAAGAAATCTTTGTTGGACTACCTTGGTCCAGATGCGTTCTCCCCAGTCCAACATGGTTTCCTAAACCGAAAATCTTGTGCAACCTGCCAGTTAGAATATTTAGATCACATAGCCAGTTCACTAGACCAAGGATTATCAGTGATTATTGTATTCCTAGACATAAGCAAGGCTTTCGATCGGGTTCCACATACGCTACTCCTTTTGAAGTTATCATATTTAGGTATTCATGGGCCTTTATTAAGTTGGTTTCATTCTTTTCTGTCTGATCGCACTTTTTCAGTTAGCGTTAACGGTGTTACTTCACCTAATCAGCCGATTCCAAGTGGCGTAATTCAGGGCAGTGTTCTAGGCCCCATTCTTTTTCTCATTTATGTTAATGATCTGCAAAGTGTTGTGAAACACTCTAAACTCTTTATCTTCGCTGATGACATAAAAGTCGTCCTATCATTTCCACCTAATGAAATGTCACAAACTCTGATATCCCTTAACACTGATCGTGCATCTCTATCAAGCTGGGGCGCACAATGGGGATTAGAATTTTCGGCTCCTAAGACACACTATATGGGATTACGCTGCTTAATCCCCTGTGACACACTTACATTAAATGGCCCAACCATAACTCCTTCTGCAGAAGTTAGGGATCTCGGATTTAGGTATTCCTCTTCTCTGAACTTTAATGAGCAAACAAGACATCTCCTCACGAGAGCACGACAAAACTTCGGTTTAATTAACCATAAATTCCTCTTACCTGAAAGTAAAATTGCACTATATAAAATGAAGGTCCTGCCAATTCTTGATTATTGTAATATCATATATTCCCACATGGGGAGGCGTGATTCTTTTCTCTTAGAGAGACTTCAACGTAATTTCACCAAATAACTTTGGGTTATTCTAACCCTTTGCCTTATCATGAAAGGTGTAATTTGCTGAGTGTCAAACCACTATGGCTACGCAGAATTCGTCTGAATCTGCTTCTTTTCTTCCGAATCATTACTCAACAGCGAGTTAAGCTTCAGTCTGGCATGCGCTTTCGCGATCATATTCAATATGATCTGCGTAATCGAACAAGGCTATTGAATATCACTTTGTCTCGCGCTAAAGTTAGACAAAACTTCTTCTTAATTAGATATGCACAACTTTGGAATTCTCTTCCTCTTCTTTTCCGTATATGCACATCTACAGGAAAATTCAAAACTCTTGTAGAAACTCTTACCGTTCACTCACTATCCAAAATCCTTAAGATAAACTCTTCTCTAGATATTCTATACTCTCATGGGATCCCAGGTTTCTAATCCCACATCTTTCTCCGCATATTAGTATATCATGATGTCTTATGGTATTCTCTGGATAACTGGCCATTCAAGTGTCAGGTTACCGGACCTTAAGATATCTTGTTACACATCTTCATCGTAGCCGTGCATTTTAGAATCATTTTTACCATATAACCATATCCTTAACCATTATCTGCTTATATATCTGCATATATTAGTATGTCATGAGGTTAGGTAGTATTCTCTGGATAACTGGCCATTCAAGTGTCAGGTTACCAGACCCTAGAAATGCCTTTACACAAATTAATCTCAACATTGCCTCCGATAACATTTTCTATACACCATTATGTATATAACTGTCTTTTATTTCTCACGAGGCCTAGAAATGTCTCATTTTTTATCTTCACGTGCAAAATATTAAAAAAACCCACCAAAAACATAAAAAAAACGTATAAAAAACTATAAAAAACATTAGTTTTTAAATGTACGTTCTTATTTCTTAAATGATGTACTATTTTACTTTAATGACCTCTCACCGTGCTGGTGAAGAGAAAATCTTTCATTATATTCCAGTGTCTGCGAATAACGAACCATCACTGTAATTGGCTCGAAATCTATCCGCCCGGGATTTGTTCCGTATGCGATTCATTCTCCTGCAGATAACGAAAATCCGGCTGGTAAACACGTTTTGGTTCGATTGGTCGACAATTCTACAAGTGTATTGGAGCACAGCACCCTACTGCCTACTCCCTGCTATTAGCCACACCCTCTCTCATCCCCCACAATTTCTTAGATTTTCTTATTTCGATGGATTTACGTTCCCTTTTTAATCTTCTTATTCAAACTTTCCGTAAAACATGAACTTATTCATATATAATTTATTTATCAATTTTTCATGACAACATCATTACAATTCGCACCACTTTTTCCATAATTACCTTCCATTTCTGTTCTCCATTGTTTCTTGCATCCTTGCCATTCGTAAATCTTGACATAATTTGAATGAAATTTTATTTCTATTAGACATTGATAATTTTTTCTTACCTACTGTATATTAATTTACCTTATTGAACGGAAAAAAAATGTTCAAAAATCCCGCTCACTTCGGTCACTTGCACTGTACTATTTTCTTTTTCCTTTGCTGTTCAAATTTGATAAACTGATCATGTATTGCATGCCTTGGATATCCAAGAATATATATATTATTATTATTATCATCATCATCATTATTATTATTATTATTATTATTATTATTATTATTATTATTATTATTATTATTATTATTATTATTATTATTATTATTATTATTATTATTATTATTATTATTAAACAGACGAGATAAAGGTTCCGATAGCTGCACATGACAGCTTCTGTGAAATTTCGTCTGGTCCCGGAGATTTCTTTGGTCAGATTTTGTGCAGTTATCTGGGCAAATGTCGGCCTGCTCGAATGTGACAAATTCTCTGTTGAATTTTCGGTAGTGGTCTCTGAGTGCGGCAATAATGGTATTTTTGTCGCGTTCATTATGCGTTCATTAAGTGTTTTTAGGCTGGATTCTAAGCCATTTAGACGTGTCTCGATTGTGTTATCAGTGGTCTTCGCTTCGAAAGATGTCAGCTTTGGTTTGTTTTTGCAAACTTGGCAAACATAACAGACACCGGGACAAATGTCTCCATTAATAATCGCTACCACGTCTGGGGTCAACGACTTATCACATTTTGCATGCACCTTCGACAAGCAATCGTAACATGTGACACATCTCGCCTTGGGGCTTAGAACCTTTCGGCAAACCGCACACACGCACCGCGGGGTGTTTGTCTCGTTTTCAGGGCCAATCCGTCAGGAAGAATTTCAACGCTGTTCACACGTAGTGTTTCGACCGATCGATCAACAATGAATAGCGTGATGACGATAAACTGCTGAGATCACGAAGTGGAGTGAAATCTGTATTTAATCCTGCGGTACGTTTCAGGATTTGATCTCAGAATCTTAAGGGTAGCTCCAGTCGATGCAGAAGAAGTAGCTCCTTCGAATGGTATCAATAACTAGAGAAACTTGAACAGCGACAACAAGTTTTCACGCGTAGATCCGAAATGGGAAAAACACGAAAAATCACAAATTGCACGTATTGCTGAATACCACTACGAAAGTGATAATTCCAGATAGCTGAATTCGAGACGATTTCAAAAATGTATAATTTATCCACTTAGGTCCAAGTGGAAGAGGAGTATATCCAGGTAATCGGGAGCTCAAAATAATGCGACCACACGGTAAGTGTCGGTAAGCAACATTAGAAGTTCCGGAAATGTCACGAAGATCTGTCATAAATTGCTATGTGAAATCTCGCTGATGGATTTCGTGGGGAAAATAATTTTCATGACTAGATCAAAAAGCATGTATCAGAAGTTTGTAATCCGTTTTTAATTTTGAAGGACGACCTTCTTTAGGTTGTCGAAAGTGCTGGATAGCGACGTGTTTTTGCGATGGGTTCTCGAAAAAGTCACTGTTATTAAATTGGGCAGAGGAAAATCTGTGAGATAAAAATCATAGGAGTTGTAATTAATTTTGTACAAATTATTGGAGGACAGAGCCAGCTGAAAAGCTGCATGCATCGGTAGTTAAAACAAGACGGTAATCGGATCGGTGTTAAGGTGAGTGAGGGCAATTGCTTTGCCAATTGCTGTATTTTTAGTTTCGAGTGCAACAGGTGCTTCGGAGTCGAAATATGTCTTTCTTTGGTCCAGGCAAAAGCTTGGTTATGTTGCAATAGTGTTTATATAGATTGGATTTCAAAAAAACCTGAGAGAATTAACACCAAAAAGATTTTCAAGGGTTGATGGAACAAACCAAATCAGAAAAAGCGATCGTAAACAAGAAAGAGGAGTTCGCGTTCTTCTAATGACAATTGGCAGTAGTATGTTGCAAACGACAACAAGTTTTGTGATGTTGTCTGTCTGTTCTGTCTTCGAGACTGACCGTTAGACCAAGGAATAGCAAAACTTCAACGCCAATTATGGGATGTCGGACATCCACAATACCAAAACATCCATGAAAATTGACGTCATAGGCATAAGTATAAGTTATTTTCGACCGTAGGAATTGATGGAGCTTGAGTTGGCATCAAGCAATTCAATGACGTTGCACAAGCTTTGACGTTGTCTGAAGGATGGTTCAACGAAAATGATAGCAGCTCCGGTGTCAATAAGGAAACGAAAGGAACTGGACTGGTCGGTAAAAGCATGAAACGAATTTGGGAATAATCGCCAACTGCAGCCCCAGTGTTTATTAAATTAGTTATGAGTTTCCCGATGGATGGCTGAGCTGAGCATAAGCCCAAGCTATGGTGCACTAGCATGCGGCTTAACCGTACCATTTATGATACTAGCAAATGTCGAAATCATTTTTTAAACGGCGGGATAATGGGAAAGGAATTAAGGTCTATAACGTGAGTTTAATTTCTTCATCTGAACTTAGAGTTTATATATTCTCTCGTCGATTTGTGCATTTCATTGTTTAGAATTGGGCGAATGGGTGAATCAACCAAAACATTGTGAGCTGCTTCTTTGAGTTTTTATTCAGAGACGAGAATAATTGACTACGCCGAGAATTTTGCCGGATGTTTGAACGAATGTTTCCAACCATAGTTGGCGAAAAATGGGCTCATCCATAATTCAGTTGCAAACAAAATGGGACAGGTATCGTAAAAGTTGGTAGGCATTATGTCGCCAAGTTTATGCTGAGAGATTAATTTATCGAGCGTTCATGCTCGATGATGTTAATTCGAGATATAAGTGCTAATGTTAGTGTGTCATATGGAACGACTTCGGGAACAATGTGGATCAATTTACACACATCCTGAGCAAGACGATTGGTATTGATTGTAAGTACTTATATTGTTGATAATTAATGTTTCTTGTTCGAAAAACAACTTCGACTTGACTGAACCATAGATGGGGATTCAGCATACTGGAACTGGGTACAGTAACGATCGAGAAAACATAAAAAACGTTGAAATCGGACATTATAAATATAGCGAGAAAAATGGAGCAAGAAAATTACTATGTGAAAGTAAAGGAGTGAATATATCTGGGTCGGAAGAGTGTATTTACGGAATCACCAAATTGTAGCAGCGTCTGGATAACCAAATTGTGGAGGTAAGAATATTTAAAAATGCAAGCAACAATATTACCTAAAAGAATGTAATAGAAAGTGCAAAATAGCTCTCTGAATGACATTGTAAGCTGATCTAAAAGATTATGACAGAAAGGTCAGATACTGCTTCTTCGCGGTGTAGGATTTTTCAAGGGTAAAAAATAAATCACAAATAAGTTTCAGTATATCCATTAAGATGTGGACAGAACGATCAGAATTTCGGGTAAAGCATAAAGTTGTTTTCATGAGCGTTATTGATTCTCAGAAATTAAACATTCAGAGCAGTCAGTCCAGACAGTTACGGACAAGTTCTCACACAACTAGTACAATAACAGCGAGAGAGAACATACCACGCTGGTTAGATTCTGAAATTCAAGGTCGCGGACTGCTCGAATTTGGTACGTGATCCCAATTCTTTGATTACACTTGCTCTACTTATATTCAACGTATTCTCGTTACATATTTTAACTTAATTTCATTGAAATAATATCTGCTGAATCCATTAAATATTTCCGGTGAAAGCATGCACTCGAAAACCCTATTATCTTCTCGAATTAAGCTACGTAAATTATCTAAGCCTAGTAATTGTACTGTCAGATTAGACAGTGACACTTCAATTATCCTGAATAAATTAAAAAAAGTAGAATCAGAGTTATCAGAACTTAAAAACGAACTAGCAAAATGCAAATCCAACTATAGTTCTTTAAAACCGCTCTTATCTCTCATTAACTCTGATATAGGTATAGACCACGATATATTGATTCAAGCAAATAAATTTATAGAAACCATGAGCACTGAAATATACCAAAGAGAAGCTCGCTCAAAAAATGTTATCATCTTCAATATTGCAGATAACTACCCTTTAAACGATTTAGGAAAATGTATATTCTCGACATACGGCATCCCTACTGAATGTTTCACTATAGTTCGACTCCGTAAAAATACAATTAAACAACGCACTCCTATTTTAATAAAATTTTCAGATAAGAGTTTTGCGTTGTATTTACTTGATAATAAACACCTTTTGAAAAGTATTCCTAGGTTCTCGGGTGTGGTCCTAAAACCGGACTTAACACCCATGCAACGAAAATTTAACTATAAAAAACGTAAAGTTATCAGCTCCAATATTAGTAACAATACCTCAGATACCAATGAACAAATGCAATGTGAAACTGTAAAAGAAATTAACTCTAATAGTTCCCAAAGTTCGACATCCGCACCTGATAAACAAGGTGTGAGTGTAACTCGAAATCTGCATCTACGCCCGCAGCGTTTACCTAAACTAAGACAAACACGACCCCTCTTACCAAACCCTCCTACTTACAGAGAAGCACTAATCAGACCACTTCACCGACAACGAATGCAGACAACTAATTATATAAGTGGTTCACCCAATCTCAATAACCGTATCAACACATCTCGTTTCTTAATGAATAACCCCCTATCATATAAGCAACACTATCACCATTCATCACCTCCTCCTACACCTTTATGTAATATTCAACCTTATTATAATTCACCTACTATTACACAATATCCCTCTTATTATAATAATTATACTCTCCCCAAACTTCATTTTTCAATCCTTATGTTTCTCGCTCCATTATGACCATACTTTAACACTAATATGACCACTTTTTACCACAACTTTTTTCAAAAAAAATTACATAATTAAATTTTACGCATAGTAAACTTTCTAATCAACCGTCACCCCAAATTCCATTCAAACTTCCGATCTTTGTTTGTTTCGTTTTCTGGTCATAAATTGCTGGATCATTTCCTAAAATCCATATACTAAAATTCTTCCTATCTTCTAACCTGTAGATATTAGTTCTATAACTGAATCCCTTGACCCCGTGAGATCATCTGACATCTAAACTCATGATACCTACTACCAGGTCTTTGAGGAGAAATCGCACTCTGAAACGAGGTGGGATGGTTGCCTTATTGTTATTGATATCAGATTTAAGCTAATAGTATAACATCTTCGAATTTAACAGAACTTGAAGATTTTCACTATGGATAGAACTACCTATACTTAGATCTTTTATTAGGCTGCTCGTACTACCCACCAGTCTCAACTTCATATAATCTGAATACATTAACTCAAGCTTTCATTGAAACGTCTTTACATCAAGCACGTTATAAACTTATAGCCGGTGATTTTAACATGCCTAATTTAAACTGGCACGAACGAAGTAAAGTTAGCTCTCATACAAATTTTATGAAAACACTTGACTTACTAGGGTACAACCAATTTATTGATAGACCAACAAGAAAGGACAACATTCTTGACTTAGTCTTTACTCTAAATATTGATCCAAACAACTTACTAATATTGCCTTCCCCCTTTAATGGGGACCACAAAATATTATCCTTCCACCTATCATGCACTTGCAAAGCTACCAATGAGGTCAAGACTCTTTACCGTTTCATCGATTGGAAGTTACTTTCAACACTTATAAGGATTGAAGATTGGTCTCAATTCTTTCTTTCACATGATTTTCCAACTATATCCTCGACTTTCCATTCGAAAATTATAAGTTTAATCGATAAATCTAGCAGTTCTAGAAAACGCATAAAACAAACTAGGCTCGAGAAAATGGAAAAGAAAATGAAAAAGTGGTCTACAGTTGCAATTAACAATAATGATATCTTTGCTCGTTTACGTTCCTATGAACTATTGAGTGACCACAAACTCATTCTAGACCACACATTGATTGCATCAGAAAATAGAGCACTGAATAGCTGTGATAAGCTAAAATCACTTAGCAAGTTATTTAAATCACGAACCGTAAACTCAACCAGCAAAGTAGATTTTATTATTCAGGATCGAACTTATAATTCGGCAGAAATAAGAATTACAGACCCTATTACAATCTGCGAAGAATCTCTTAAATATTTTAATACTACTTACAATACTTCCATCCATAAAGATATGACTAGAACATTTCGATCACCTAGTGTATTAAACACTATATGCATACATCTGAAAGACATTCACGAAGTCTGCAACCAAACCACGTTCAGTCTCAAGCCAGACATAACAGGCATTCCGCCCGCAATTTGCAGAATGGGTGGTGACGATTTCAAACTTCTTCTACTGAACTTATTTAACACTTCAATCGAATCTGGAATCTTCCCTAT